>JAYMFT010073366.1:0-14512 GCA_038088735.1 Panulirus argus
TATATATATATATATATATATATAATTTTCTTTACGATTACATCAGGACTGTTGACAACAATCACCCATGGCGGTACTACCGTCCTGACTGAGGAGTGTTAAAATGGTGCCCGGAACCATCTTACACTCTTCATGGTAGGATTGTTGGTCTCACTTCCTGTATGAAAACGGGACTACCGGGCTAGTCCTGCCATCTCCTATTCACAAGCATCATACACCTACTCAAAACTTGCTTATGATTATTACATTTTTCACATAAGTACTCTTGCCAATTCCTGTCCGTTCAAACATTTTTAAGTATCATCATGACAAAAGTCCATCAGATCTATGGCCCCCAGTCCCCGGCATCATGGGGTCCTAAGAATCTCCGGGTTTCTCCCTAACTCTGCTGCAACCTTTACCTCTCTGTTAGACCTCCCTCTTTTTCTGTTCACTATAGCAACATTCGTCGTCTCTTTAGTAACCTCTCCTCCGTTGAACACCATCTGCCTAGTACTTCTCCTAATATCTTACTTCTCTCTGAGACACTTGTCTAATGATGTTCTCACCAGTCCCTTTTTCATATCTAACTATAACCTCCACTCACGTTTCCGGTTCAGAGGTGGAGTTTGTTGCTTATCCCAACATCAATACACCAGTTGAACGCCTCAAGAACCTTGAGTCCGCAAACTCTGATGTTATGTGGTTGAAGGTATGTCTCCCAGCTACCGCACTTTTCCTCTGTTTCGCCTATTGCTCTCCTAATTCTACTAATATAATATCTTTCTTCGACTATCTAAACTCCTGCCATGAGACTGTGACATCCTCTCACCCGCAAGCAGAGATCCTCTACTTTTGGGATTTCATCGTTCACCATAGGAATTGGTTGAATTCCTCCCATACGGATGGTGGATGGATTGAAGCCTTCACGTTCTTCATTCTCATTGATTTAGAGCAAATTATCTCCCATCCTACCCTTATTCCTGACCGCTGTGACCACTCTCCTAATATTCTGGATTTGTTTTTCACCTCTAGGCCATCCTACTGTAATTACACAATCTCGCCCCTAGTTGCTCCATTTGATCACACTCTCATAAATGTATCTATTCTAACGGCACCTCCAGCTCCAGCAGCCTCTTGTAAGAGTAAATACTGGCACCTCAACAAAGCTGACTGGAATAACTTTCATAACTTCTTTTCTGACTTTCCTTGGGTAAATTACCGTCTCTTATGTAGTGATGCTTCTGTATTCGCCAAACGCATAGCAGACGTTATTCCTGCGGAAATGGAGGCATTTATCCCCTCTTCCTTCGAGACAACCGCTTCATCCAATCCATGGTTCAACCGTTCCTGTTCTGTGGCCATTCAGGCAAGGGATTAGGCATATCGGGATTGGAAAAACTCTCCTTCCTATGGCTCCCATTCAACTTTTACCACTGCCTGTAGTCGCTGCAAGCGCATTATCCGTGAGGTGAAGCGCTCCTTTATTCAAAGGAAGTGCGATAACCTCTCCTCATCATCCGCGGATAGGTCTTTCTGGTCTTTAGCTAAGGGCTTTTCTAACAACTTCTGTCGTTCTACCTTTCCTTCACTTTGCCGTTCTGACGGTACTGTAGCTGTCTCCCGTAGATGACTAACATTCCTTCACCCCCTGATGCTCCTCTTACTAATCCTATGCCTCCTCTCGTAATCTCTTTTCAGACTGTCCGAAAAGCGCTTCTTTTTCTGAACACAAGTAAGGCTTATGGTCCTGATGGCATCCATCCCCGTATACTGAGAGAATGTGCCTCTGAACTTACACCTGTGCTTGCTCGTCTATTCCGTTTTTGTTTAAAAACCAAAACTTTGCCTTCTCCTTGGAAGCATCCCATCCCTATAAAGGGTAACCGTTCTGACTCCTGTTGCTTTGACATCTACCATCTCCAAAGCCTTTGAATTCCTCTTCAACCCACATATCCTTAGACATCTCGAAAATCAGTCTTCTCTCTGATCACCTGTATGGCTTCCGTAAGGCGAGATCCAATAGTGATATTCTTTCCTATCTTACAAATGTATGGTCATTATCTCTGAAAGATTTTGGGGAGTCATATGTAGTTACCCTTGACATATCTGAGGCTTTTGACAGGGTTTGGCATCGTGGGTCTCTTCTCTAAGCTCCCCTCTTTTGGCTTACCTCCCTCACTTTTTTCTTCATATTCAGATTCGTCTCCAGTCGATCTGTCTCTGTGGTTGTTGATGGATCAGCCTACCCCCTTTTTTCTATCAACAGCGGTGTCCCTCAAGTTTTTGTCCTGTCTCCTACACTTTGTCTCCTTTTTGTAAACGATCTCCTCTCACAAATAATCCATTGTACTCATACGCTGACGACTCAGCACTGCATTCATCCACATCTACAATTCTGCTCCCTCTTCTCTCACTTGATCTGCATCTCGTCTTAAAACATCTTCCTCAATAATCTCAAACTTGGACAGGATATCTCAGTGGGGTACACAAAATCTTGTTAAGTTTAATGCCTCCAAGACTCAAAAAATTTCTACCCGTCTCTCTATCGAAAACTCTTCACAACTCTCGTCTCTTCTTTGACGGTTCTGTAATTCCACCTCTTGACTCAATGAGCATACTATTACTGTAACATCCACTCTTTCTTGGAAACCCCACGTGACGGGAATAGCTAAGTCTGTCTCTAAGAAATTGGATGTCCTGTTTAGATGTCGAAACTTCTTCTCTTCTGAACAGTTGCTCCGTTTATACAAGGGATTGATTCGTCCTTTTATGGAGCACTGCTATCACATTTAGTGTGGTGAAAACTCTGCAACCTTACTCGACAGGTTTTGAGTCGAAAGCGGTCCGACTTGTAAACTGTCCCAGGCTAACTTCCAAGCTTGACCCTCTTCCCCTACGCCGCAATGTTGGTTCACTTTCCCTCTTCTGTAGATATTACTTTGGATTTTGCTCCCGGAGCTGGCTGGTTGCGTGCCCACACCACTAGCTAGACCACCAATACTCGGCAAGTTGTTGCGTCACATGATTATTTTGTAGCCATCGGCAACTCAAGGGTGGGCCGGTTTTATACCTGCTTCTCTCCCTACACGTTGAAGCTTTGGAACTCTCTAGCCTATCATGTCTTTCCCAATAAGTATGACCTGGCACATATCAAAAGACAGGTTTTTCACTTCCTCCAAAATTCGTAAATACTTTCCCTTGTCTTTTCCTTTTCCGTTTCATAATTCTCTCCATATTTCAATTAGGGCCCGGCCTTTATGTGGACTTTTGTCCGTGACTGGAGTCTTATTATTATCATCAAATGGGAAAGAAGCCTTTGGACTCTGTGTGTGAGAAGGTCTTGGGAGTCCTCATAGTCCCTAACCTGTTGCCAGAGTTCCACATTAGGAAAAATAGTAAAGGAGACAGACTCTATGATAGCAAAAATCACAATGGCTTTCACAAGAATTATGATAAGGAAATATTTGATAAGTTGTTTATATCCTATATATGGCCAAAACTAGACTATTCTTCTTAAGTTTAGTCACGACCCTTAACGAAGCATAAAGAGCTAATAGAAAAGATCCAGAGGTACTAGAATTAAGAGATCTGTATCACAGGGAAAGGCTAGAACCCTTAAATTTGCCCACCTTGGATGAGAGAAAAGTGAGGAGTGATCTGATAATAAACTTTAAGATTTTCAAATGGATCGATGAGGTGGACAGTGAACAGTTCTTCAACATATGTAGGAAGAAAATAACAGAAAGACATCGTAAAATTAAGCAGGATACTTTAGAACAAGGAGAAGTAATATCGTAATAGTGAAAAAGTTGTAGATGAATGGAATAAAATGACTGATGAGATGGTTAATGCAGACAGCGTACTGATATTAAAGAAGGTGTATGATAGAGAATGTTCAAGAAATGGGACCACACGAGTGTAATACTCCCTCCCCGTACACTACAAATATGTAGGTAGTTACACACACACATGCACGCAATCACTCTTGTAACCCCAGATAGACACGAACACAACTTGAATGGACAGTCACTCCCACTGAACAAAACACCAACCATTCTCATCATCACATAACACACACACACACACTGAACGTTCATTCCCCACATCAATTAAACTAAATGTCCAAAGGACACTAAATGGTACCAGAATTGGACAAAAAAAAGACAAAATCCCTTAACAAACTATTCATCCGTTCCAGTGTGCCTCACCTGCCTGGTCTTCCACTCCCTCAAAAGCAATGTCTGAAATGTATTAACTTAGTCTGATAGGCTCTCTTGGAGACAGAAACATTGTGATAGAGAGAGAGAAGGAAAGGACCTTCTTTCCTCTATGCCAGGACGTATAGGAGCAGTTGCACAGACTCAGTGACCATGATAAAGACGAACAAAACAAAATCGCATAAAACCTTTCGGATGACGGAGACAAACTCCACAGCAAGATGTGTAACATCTCCCCTAACTGCCCTACATCCACAGGCTTAAGACTTTCATAAAAAGAATGAAGTTATTTTGAAAATAGGTAATCGGGCTGAGACAAGTGTAACTTCCAATCTCGATGGAACATTACGTAAAAGCTTACCCGGACTGTGAGATGTGGATTCCGTGATAGAATCTGTTCGGGAGTGACAAAGGGCACTGAAGGACTTAATGTGTATGTATAAACACTCTTTAAGGAGAACTGCTTTGCTTAACACATCAAGTAATGGGATGATGAAGCTAATCTTAATGACTGAATAAAGAAGACAAAATGGCACAGTTATTGCAATCATCAGTCAACCAGCCACTTGGAAGTATTCATACCTTGCTCGACTGGCAGACAATCTTTGATATGATGACACGAGGAATTCTCAGCGTGTCAGAACTAACGCTGAAGTAGACAAGAAGCAACATCGTAAAAAACAAGGAGAGAAAATAAGAATATCAGGATTACAAAAGTACAGACGAACAATTGCACTGGAAAGGAACGCCCGAGGTTGCGCAATAAATCGGTCCTTAGCGTGAACAAGACTAGCTAGACAGGAAAAATGCACTTCCCTTGATGTGCATAAATGCTGAAGACCTAATATGTAACGTTACCTCCTCCTCCAGCACTCGCTGCTTAGATCCTTACCTAACTAAGGCACGGAGAAGGACGGGTATCGGAGCGCCACAGCATACCGTGCATCACTTCGGGAGAGCATTCAGGACACTTGAATCTAGCAACAGATCAGTACATCTGGAGGTAAAGGAGTAACAGACTGTCTGTTGCACTATGGGAATAACCTCTGAGTGGCAATGCACCAAATGAACGTCAGGGAAAGCTGACAGTAGAGGCATTCTGAATGTCTACCACACGCGTACGAATGAGACAGATATGGAGCAGACCCACCTCGAACGAGGGGTGCGTCCCTTTTATACACAAAAGCAACAAGTAGCAGATCTATGGTGACAGTAGTTCACCCATTAAATAAATCAGTGAAAAAACTGACACATCTTACAAAATACAGGGCAAAAACAAGCATCATTATATCGTGTACAGGGGATGGAAATGACTCACAAACGATCCTAACTTCACCGAGAACGACAGTACAACTGTCACTTTTAGGAAGACTGGAGCCTGTGATCCTTCAAAATACACTCCAAGGAAGTATCCTCGAGTCATGTGTGCCCACAAGTAGCAGTCTCCAGCCTATCTACAGCCATGTTAGCCCACAAGTAGCAGTCTCAAGCCTGTCTACAGCCATATTCGCCCACAAGTAGCAGTCTCCGGCTTATCTACAACCACGTGCGCCCGCAAATAGCAGTCTCTAGCTTATCTACAGCCACGTTGGCCCACAAGTAGTAGTCTCCAGCCTATGTACAGCCATGCGCTCTCAAAATTAACAATCCCCATCTTATCTATAGTCACGCGCGCCCACATGCAGCAATTTCCAGTTTATCAACGATCATATTAGCTTACTAGTATCAGTCTTCAGGTCATCTGAAGTCATGTGTGCTAACAAGTAGCGCCCGAGGGTTGCATCTCGCAGATGTCTGAGGTCATGCATGCACAGGTCGTACCCAAGAGTAGAAACGTAAACCTGTCTGGGGTCATGTACCTCTCCGCACAAGGTCAGGCTGGTGTGTGTGTGTGTGTGTGTATGTGTGTGTGTGTGTGTGGTACTCAGGAGAGGATGCCAGACTCTCAGACCTTCTCCTGTATCGTGGTGCAAAAAAACATTATGGCCACCTTATTAAGGACGGATGAACGACGAGATAATGAAGATGTCATGAATTAACGGCTGTCTACGTAGAGTGTTGCAAAGAATATATTTAATTATTTTCACATATCTTTATAAACAATTCGTGTAATGACGTGGTGGACAAAGGAATTCAGGGTTGTGAACTCGTGTAGCATTCCAGACAGTCTCTGATGTATTGTGTTTATTGTGTTGGTCTTGTGTATAACCACACCGTCTTTGTATGATTTATTTCATGGTGTTTGTCATTCCCATACGAATGTGTACTGAAACATATCTGAAGGCGTCATTCACATGTTGTATCATAAGTATATGTTATCGAAACTAATTTCTATATCACTACCAACATTAAACTCCTTTGCGCTGCAATTTGTCAGAAACCAGGTGATCATATCCTAATCTACAAGACCAAGATAGAGGAGGTAGGGTACGTTCCCTAACATGTGCAACACTAGAGCTCGTCAGGCAACTCCTGCAAATGAATGGCCGTGTGTAGTATGGGTCATTAGGTGCTTGCGTGGATGCATATTCAACAGTCGGGCCCTTATGGGAATGCAAGATGTTTTAAAGACCTCGCATCAGAATGGTTACCGGGTGGCAACACTAACGTTATTGATATCTTTCAGTTCGAGTGTGATGGTCGACACTGGATGCACTAGCAGGCGTCAGTTGCTCAAGTATATCTATGGTTACGGTGAGCCAAAGTGGGCCCTTCCCGTCCTCAATACCCCAACTTGAAGCCTTTGTCTACCTGATGGTCTTCAGTCGCTCCCGAACGACCTGCCCAAGTGGTGGGGGTCTTACTGAGAGATGACGAGTCGGGAGGGATGATGGCCTTTTCGGAACTCTGTTCCAAGATGACTGGACATGAACTGGTTGGGGAAAGAGAGCAGGTGAATTTCGGACGACATATTTCTGTATGAAGAACTTCATAACAGTTGTAGGGGTTCTCTGTCGAAAATGACGGCCAAGTAATGGACCATTATGAATTGACATATGTTGGTTCATTTATCAGTGTAAGTAAATGTAATACGTGAGCTACTTCAGAGCCATATGTATGGCGAACCCAAAAGGAACGTGGCTGTACATCCTTGAACCAGGGATATAGTGTTTACGACAATTCTGCTTACATGAATTAATATACCAGTTTATTGTAGAGGACTCCTGAAGTCAGTGTTACTCCCAAAGGCTTCGTATGATAGCTGGAGGATGATTTTCTTTTGTAGCATCGTTTGCGAACTATTATGACCTCTTTTTCAATTTTTGCAGGCGACTTCAAACTACGTCTATTTGAAGTTCATTAAAGAAAATGGTTTCAGAATTAAAAGCCGGCATGGAATTTGCTTAAGTTATTTTGAATCTCCTAACCGAAATGTCGTTCAATGTTGTACACTGTACGTCCTTTTGGAGCGTTTCGGGACATGCCCATGTGGATGAGAGAACGTGTCAAAAGGTGCAAAAGAAATCAAAGGAACTCAGACAGCAACAAAAAGTCATACGTAATCTCATGGGTTAGTGTGGTAAGAGTAGCCACGCATGTAACTAGGGAGTCAGATGTTATGTCACTCGTGGACTTTGAGAGAAATATTAATCAGAACTACTCTTAAATGTATCTATGGCGCTGCTTTCAACTGCTATAATGTGTAAATCATTCCTCGTGTTAGCAATCCTGTTGAAGAAAACGCAATTCGCCTCATTAGAAGTCCAGCTATATATTTTGGCTTGGTTTTGGAAAATGGCAGTCTGCTACACATGGACACTTATGTTCTCTCCTACTTTAAGAGTTTTGCTATAGTTTTTCCAAGATACGACCATGTCATTTGCACTGACGATTTCTTGATCACAATAAAGACATAGGGTGTACCCTACCATGGCTCTGCAAGGTCAGCGTGTGTGCTTATGGATGGGACGAGGGGAGATGAACCAGCCTCATCCTTGGACAATAGGGCCAGGACCTTAGCTAGACCCAGGACTATAAGGCCGTGACTATGAAAGAAGTGGAGGAGTTTGTCCCTTCCCCTCTTCCTAGGAATGGAGGGCCATAGTAGTTAGGTGTCTGAAAATCCCATCCCAATCATCCTTAGGATGTTGGTGGTGGTGGTTGAGGTGGACAGCGAGGATGGCATTAGAAATTCTGAAGTGCATCTCGCTTCCAACGGCGAGGAGGCTGCGGGATATAAGAACGAAAATAATGACCAGCATAATCAACCCACGACGACAAGGTGGGTTACGGTGCTGTCGGAATGCAAAAGCCACACTGACCTTGGCTGTATACAGGTGGGGAATTAATCCGTGAAAGATATGCGTCCGGGAAGTCCCCCCTCCAAGCTGACCCCCCCCCCCTCCCCCCTCCCATCATCAACAGACCCGCTTGTGTGTGCTCTACCAACAAGGAACGCGAGAGAGAGAGAGAGAGAGAGAGAGAGAGAGAGAGAGAGAGAGAGAGAGTGACGTGGTGTAACAGCGTTAGACACAGGGAAGAATAAAAGCACGTGAAAGATATGACCACTGAGATGGGCAGGGTCTTATAATCGAACAATGGAGATGGAAAACGTGTGAACTCCACTAATGGGAAACCTTTCGTATCTCATACCGGTAATGGAGAATGAAAGTGTCTCAAATCTAACATTGGTAATGGAAAGCATCAAGAACCTAATAAAGGAGGCAGAGAGAGTCATTATTCTAATTTTGGAAATGAAGAGTGTCTTAGATTTAATAATGGGGAATTAAGTTGCCTCAAATATACTCATGCGAATGGAAAGTGTTTAGAGCCCAGAAATGCAGTTGGGAAGTGTCTTAACCGTGGAATGGGGTTGTTAGTTGTTTGTCATCTAATTGAAATGAATAAGAAGTATCTAGATTCTGATAATTGCTTTAGACGTTGGTTGAGAAGTCTCCAATTCATAGCAAAGGACCCGAATAAAGTTATAATTCAAAGCAAAAAAATTGATCGTGTTGTAGTTTGATAAGCGATTCCAGTCGACTTTATATATTTTGTTTTGTTTAATGTACACTGAGCTACAAAAGCTTACAGAACCAGTTTTTCCGGTGGTTGAAGCCGAAGGAAAAAGTGAGCATTGTGTAAGATGCGCTACCCGGACCTGACCCATTAAGGGAAGGGTTAAGTTTCCCGACCAAGCCATTAACCCCTTGAGCACAAGAGTACGACCTTTAAGCACGACGGTAACGACCCTTTAAACACAACGGTAACAACCCCTGAACGCAACGGTTAAAACCCTTGAACATTACGGTAACAACCCTTAAAATATAACGATAACAAACCCTTGAACACAACGGTAACAGCCCTTGAATATAGCGGTAACAACCCTTGAGCACAACGTGCTTATGGGTCGTACCGTCGTGCTCATGGGTCGTACCGTCGTGCTCATGGGTCGTACCGTCGTGCTCATTCGTGCTCATGGGTAGTACCGTCGTGCTTATGGGTCGTACCGTCGTGCTTATGAGTCGTAAAGTCGTGCTCATGGGTCGTACCGTCGTGCTCATGGGTCGTACCGTCGTGCTGGAAGAGGTGGAGGCGGGGGTTTTAAGGCTGATATGAACTGGTCTGACCTCGACTGGCAGAGGGTTCAGTGATGAGCATAGCTTAAGTTTAGTGTTCCCTCTTGTCTTGTGGCTTCGTCCCCTGTTGTAAACATTTCCTGACATGTGTCGCATTTACAAAAGGCTTCAGGACATGGGCTATACACATCTGTGGATAATGAACCCATTCATATAAAATATTATTCGAAAGTCTAAAAATGCAATGTACACTCGATGTGGTTAAAGCGTCTGTACACTCGATGTGATTCAAGCGTCATCAGGAACGATGAGTGGTACCGTCAAGCCTCCATTCTCCTCTCTCATCGTCATCCTCAGCGTTAATTACTACAAGTTGCCAGACCCGTGGTGGGAAATTAACGATGATTTTCACGACAAGAAACTCCTGAATGTTGGCTTTGTCCTCCTGTGGTCATTAACTCTTGTGGGAAGCATAGAGGAAATCAGATAATTCCTTCGCGATTCAACCGTTACGCCGAGCATATATATATATATTTCATACTTCTTCGTCGTTTCCCACATTACCAAGGTGGCGCCAGGAACAGACGAAATAAAGGCTTCTTTCGCCTCATCTATGCATATTGCACCAAAACCAGCCCCTATCCACAACCAGGTCCCATTGACCTCTCCGTGGTTTCCTCCGGTTGCTTCATATGGCCTGGTTCAATCCATAGACGGCACGACGATTCCCCTATACCACATCGCTCCAATTTATTCCATCCCGTGCACTCCTTCAACCCTCCTGTATGTTCATGCCCCGAGCACTGAAAATCATCTCTTTTCTCACTCCACCTTTCCATCTCCAGTTTGATTCCCCCCTTCTCCCTTTCCTCTCCACTGCTGGCTCATGAGTCCTTTATGTTAACATCTCACTCATTCTGTCTATTATGTCCAAACCATTTCAGCACAGTCCCTTCAGCTCTCTCACACACGCACTTCTTATTACCGCACCTCTCTCTTATCCTATCACTGCTTACTCGTTCAACCCTCCTCACACCACATTTTGCGTTTCATTTCCAACAATTTCCATCTCTTCCGTGCATTTTCATTTATAGCCCATGCATCCGATCCCAACAACATTTTCGCCTCCTAGACAGTGACCCCTCTCTCCACACATCACTGAAATGCTCCTAAGACCCTTCGCCTCCTCACCCACCCCATAACTCGCCTCAGCTTTCATGGTTCCATTCGCTGTCATGTGTGTAAAACATCTCACTTCCTCCGTTTTTTTGCGTTCAGATTCACACCCCCAGCTAACCATCTTTCTGCTTTCCTACCACACCATATATTAGTAACACCCTTTACAAAGCATCTCTATCAATCTTATCATATGCTTTCTCTAGATACAAATCCTTTTGTTTCTCAAAGTGTTTCTGATATAGATTTTTCAAAGCAAACGCCTGATCTACACATCCTCTGCCACTCCAAAAACCACATTATTCTTCACAAGTCTGATGCACTTACATGCCACCACCCTCTCAATCACCACTCTTCCATGCAACTTACCAGGTACACTGAACAAACTTATACCTCTGAAGTTTAAACATTCATTTTTGTCCCCCTTTCCTTTATACTGTGGCACCGTAAATGCATTCTGCCAATCCTCAGGCACCTCAACATGATTCATAATCCATACATACACTGAAAATCTTAACTAACCAATTAACAATACAGTGGCGCCCTTTCATAAGAAATTCATCTGCAATACCATCCACTCCAATCGCCTTGCATTATTTCATCTTACGGAAACATTTTTTCCTTCACCAAACCATTTGCTATGACTCTCACTTTGCGTTGCAACCCATCCTAAACACCCTACATCTGCCACCCTCTCATCAAACAATCAGCAATCATCAAACATTTAACAGTCCTTCAAATTGCTCACCCCATCTTCTCTTTACCTAATTACTGATACTCATTCCCTTGCATTTCAGTTTCTAAAAGATGTAGCAGGAAGGAGCCAAGCGAGTAGTGCTCTTTCACCTCGAAGAGATGCCTGAATGCGTGTGGATGTAAGCAAGATGAGAAGGAGATAAGTAGTATGATTGAGTGGAGGAATTTGGATGTTCTAGCTCTGAGTGAAATAAAACACAAGGGTAAAGAGGAGGAATGGTTTGGGAATATATTACGGGCAAAGCCAGGGGCTTAGTGTGAAGGCTAGAGCTTAGGAAGGGGTAGCACCACTGGTGAAGCAGTCGTGGGAGTGTATGAAGAGTAAGTGAGCTCCTGTGCTGAATATATCGCTTTGCAACGTTCCAAAATTCATTTTCTGATACATTTTCATAATAATGTCAGTACTGCGTTCCTATACATGTTTTTGTATATTATTTCTTTTGGTCAGGAATTTCAAATTTGTGGTAGATCCTGAAGAAAAGAGTGCAAAACGTAGAACAGATAAGCTCAAAATATGCCACTTATATCACGAGGTAAAGTGCTTAGGTACACTCTGGCTTGTACTGATGCCTATTTTAGAAGACATTTTGCAAAGGAGTAATCAGGATGTATGATAAGTGAAGACATGGGAGTAATGCACTGACATCGCACTTTAGGAGTAGATGAAAACGCTATTACCTGGACTCTAATAGGATAAAAAAGAAAGCCTTATCTGCTGATTCTATATACCCACTTCATCATTCAGAAAATAATCGTAGCGATATCTATTTTGAGATGACGCCTGCCTCTTCGAATTCATTCATCTTAACGTAGCACTGCTACTATATCATGGTCTTACGCTGGGTCCATTCTCTACCCGGGCACATACCTTACACCTAATCACATAATAGTAATGTTACCCCTTGACACCAGAGAAGGATCCGGGTACTTGCACAAAAAATGGAGAAAAAAAGGGGAGGAGGGTTCCCGCATTGTCATCGTATGACAAGGACATTTAACGCATTTGTCCGTGTCGACAGCGCTGAGATGGCCTTTGCTGGGCAGCCATGAACAAGTTGCTTGTACATAACAGGTAGCTGGACGAGTCTCAGGAGAAAGAGAGAGAGAATAAAAGAGAATGAAACGCTGTTATCAATAATGACCGCTCGGAGAACGAGGGCTAATGTCAACAGCCTCACACAAGGGCACGGTACTGTGTCGTTCCGTGGAACGATAAGCAGAAGTGGTAACAAACACAGGACACTCTAAAAGCAGAATTTAATTCGACATCGCGGTTTGGATAATCGTGAACATTATAGAATTACAAAGTCGAACACATTCAAACAATAATGGAATTGATGTAGACAAATCCTTTTTGCAAAAGAAAAATAAGTCTTTGATGAAGCCTATAGGGTATCTACTACAAAAATTTCGATAGTAGAAATAATTAATTTCTATCATCATTTCACTTAATGGTGAGGAAGGACACCGGAATTAATGTTCCAATCGGGTTTTTACGAGCACGTATTAGGTTTTGAAGTAGATGAGGTGTCGAACTGTAACTCTGGGACGAGGGATCCTAAGAAACTGAAGGTGAACGTGGTGAGAATGGTGCAGTAGCTTCTTTTCGAGCTGTAGGATGAGATCCAGGTCATGGTTGGAGAGACTAGGCAGGACCAGCCAGCGTTTTGAGCGATCTCTGGACAGGTGGTGTAAAAAGGTCTGAGGATGAGTTTGTGCGCCCTTTTCTGCACTTTTTCTAGTAACCTCTGTTATTTGGTGTGTGTGTGTGTGTGTGTGTGTGTGTGTGTGTGTGTGTGTGTGTTTGTTTGTCTATGGATTTTCTTGTAATTTTATTTTGTAATGAGCGTGCCTGTGTGTTTTGAGGCTCAAGTGTTTGAAGTGAACTACAGCTCTGGGCCATGGAACACAACCTCTCTCTCTCTCTCTCTCTCATACACACAGACACACACACAAGGGCAACATGAGATTAAGCAAGAAACTTGTCAAAAGAACTGTAATGTTTTGATAGTGTAAGAGTGGCGGATGAATGGAATGACATGAATGAGGACATGGTTAATAAAGACCATACACAGATTTAAGAAATATGACAATAGAAAAATGTTCGAGATTGGGCCTCCCCATACAGTACAAGTAAATTATTACACACACACAAACACACACACGCGAGCGCATAGTTTAAAAATTAGTAGACTGTATATCAACTTTCAATTAGTTGTTTGTGGAAACACTGCCAAGAATACTTCTCATTCTTTTTATGACTCCATTATCTATATTTGTATGGGGGGGGGGTTATGTGGGAATGTGGCTTGCGGCTTCCAACAGCTTGGTCGACCAACGCCAACTCTACAGCCTTGGCTCAGCTCGGGCTGTCGGGGTGGACCACCTCCCGAAGACTTCATCAGATATTCATTCCCGAAGTATATAACTTGTGTATAAACAGACTTTAGCCCTAGTTACTTCAATAAACCATGAATGATTGCAATAATTATTGTTATCATTATTGTTATTGTTATCATTATTATTATTATTAATATTATTATTATTATTATTATTATTATTATTATTATTAATATTGTTATTACTATTAGTAGTAATTGTAGGAGTAGTAGTAGTAGTATTGTTACTATTACTATTATCATTATCATTATCATAATTATCATTAATAGTAGTATCAGCATTATCACTACCACTACTATCACTAACAATACGCTATTAATGTTATCCTTATCATTTTCATTCTTAATATCATCATCATTATTATTATTATTATCATTATTACCATTATTATTATTATTATTATTATTATTATTATTATTATTATTACTATTATTATTATTATCATTATTATTATTATTATTA
>JAYMFT010073377.1:0-14511 GCA_038088735.1 Panulirus argus
ATAAAATGGGTACCTGGCTCGGGCTATGGTAATATATATATATATATATATATATATATATATATATATATATAACGTTAATGAGATGGCCTTGATTAGGGCCTTAGCTGCCCGTGCCATCTCAGCTAACATAGAAAAAGAAAAATTCTTATTCTTCAGTGTCCTTCGAATACTGGGCTAGATGCCTTCCCTGGGAATCTCATCATGTAAGTGTAGCCGCGTTAAAGGCATCCTCCATTTTTTTCTTTTAATGCACTCATGCTCCATCGTAATGTTATCCGAGTCTGCCCACTTTCCCTGGTGTTGTCTGGTATTTTTCATGGTCCTCTGCAATGAAGTGCTTTAGTTCCTTCACTTTGTCCTGTAGGTGGTATAATCCAGGCGTAAATGAAAGGTGTGTTACCGGATGTCATGTCCCAAATCACACCAGATGCTTCCATCTGAAGCGCTAAGGCTGCGATAAGTGCATTCTAAACCGGTCTCTTTTAGTGGTAAATTACTATTAAGCGTGGCACCTGGTGGCAACGCTATGGTTCGCTACCTTCCGGACTTTATTCCTTATCATCAAGAAACTTTAACAGCAGCTTGAGACAAACATCCGACATTTGATAGAAGCTCTACCAAACTACATACACACCACGGTACTTGGAGGTGTTTCAATCCGACATAGTTATACTTGTATGTGTGTGACGTGTTTTGGGTATGACAAGCGGCTGCCAGTGATCACAAGTTCTCGTCAGTGGTCATGACAACTAACTCGCTGATCATAACAAGTGGCTGTCATTGGTCAAGACAACTGTCTGTCGGTGATCATGACAAGTGGCTGTCCGTGGTCAAGTGGTTATGACCAGTGACGGCCACTTGGATCACCATGTCAAACTCCCACCCAGTCAGGAACACTTCAGATAACATGGTATTTCCTCCCCCCCTTATCTTGTGGTCAGTTTATTGGCCTACAAAGGAAACTGTTAGTCAAGAGGCAAATCACTAGTCTTGGGGATTCAGTTGTGTGATGTGTAGTGCTTGACGGAGGGTAGAGACTTAGGTGGTAAGGCTTAAGATGATTCGGGCAGACTGCTGTTGAAATATCATGTATGACACAGTAACGAAGACAAGACGAGACGTGATGAGATGGCGTCAATTTTATGAACCGTGATATCAAAGGTGTTTGTCACTTCTTTACATGTTATTTTATACTTCTTTAGCCACAGGACCACTCAGCCGCGGAGCTGGTGGGTAATTTATGTTTTTGATGTTCTGCTGAGTTGGCTGGCTAGGCGTTTTCATGACTGCCGAAGTGATTTAGGTCACCCTGTCTTTTTGTTCTGACCCCTGGCTTCCTTCCATCCGCCTTCTGCCTTTTTTCTGGTACCCACTAAAATACTGCCGCTGTCTTCCTGAGTCGCTGTCGCACACTTAGGGAGTTTACATTCCGGAAAATAAACGCACTATTCTAATGGGCGAAGATATGTCCGTTTCTGTTGGTTGCCACTAATCGTATCACTACTGAATATGGCTGAACCATTGATCTACTTCTGAACGGCCAAATGACGTCAACTTTATGTGCAAATATTTGATTATACAGTATGGGGGAAAGGGATTTCTACACTTGGGCGTGTGTGAATACTACTTCTATCTTTGTCTGTTTCCCCTGACTCACTGCAAAATATGGTTGTAGGTACACTTAACTAATTAGAATAACTAGGGGCTCAGCCTCTCTGCATATTTGAGTGTATTTGCATGCGCTCATACTAATATATCCTTTGCTTTCACACTAATTACCAACGCCAAACACCCTTTTCTTAGCGAGACATAATTGTGCGGCATTTATTTCCAATTACTCATGTTGTTATTGTTACTTTCATTAACAGGAGCTCGGCTCTTTATATCAACTTAAGAGAAAATGGTCTGTAAGGTCTCGCACGAATTGTGCAGAAGTAAAATTTACTGCCCAATTAACAGGAGACATAAAACTATAATCTATCGCCTCATGCAAAGGCATAAAGCGGCAAGTGCCCAGATTAACGATGGTAAAGTAACGCTGGAAAATCTGAAGGGTTCAGAGTGGGAGTGGCAGGACATATAGTGACTGGGTTTTCTTTAGTTATAATTGGGAGATCTGGTTAATAAGAAAAGTTTATTACTAGTAGACCAAAATAAGCTTAAGCTGTAGGAGGCAATAAAATGTATGTTAAATAATTAGTTATATGGAAGACAAGTGCCGTTAAAGCAAGGAAATTCAGCCACCTTTCAGGTTTATTCCCACAGTATAGTGGTCTGTTTTTTATTCTCATTTTAGAGTCGGTATTATACAAATTTCATATGTATGAACAATATGAAGTTACATATTTGGAAGTTGATATATGAAAATTCTAGGCAAGTGGTGTCTGGGTCAGTCCTTTGACTGTATACCACATCATTCTAATTCACTCTATCCCTGCGCACATCTTTCATTCTCCCTTATGTTCCGGTCCCAATCGCTCAAAATTTTTTTCATTCCATACTTCCATCTCCAGTATGATCTCCCAGTTCCCTCCACTTCTTACACATATATTCTCTGTCAACCTTTCCTCACACATTCTCTTCCCATTCCAAATCATTTCAGCTCTCTCAACCACACACTATTACAGCACCTCTCTCTTACCCTTTCATTACTCACTCGATCACACCACATATTGTCCTCAAACATTTAATATCCAACCTTCTCAGCACAGCTTATCAATGGCCCACACTTTGCATCCATATAATGTTATTGGAACTGCCATTTTTATCCTCGCAGAAGGTTCGCTCTCTTTTCACACATTCTTACTTACCTGCTGTAGTAGGATAATAGTGTTGTGTGAGCATTTTTTATGGAGCGAGTGCAGGGGAACTGAGTAAAGTGTATAAAGTAATCGTTCTTTAAGGAAGATGCATGAAGGATCATGGGATATGTTGAAACAGTATGTACAGTGATCAGTGACATCCAGTACATATTTTTTTCAATTATGGACTTCGTATCTTTGTTTGTGAGTTCGACACCAGGTTCTAGATAAAAAATGCTGTATCCACTATAAGTAACAAACAGAATTATGTAATCAACATGCCACAACTGGAGAAAACATAGCTGGTAATTCTAAAATCAACAAAGTTGCACAATATCTTTATTCATTAAATTCACAATACATCACAGACTTCCTTGGCATTATTCTAAAAGCACCAAAAAAAATGCTAATATATTTGGCCCGGTATGAAATTAAAAATTTCCTTTAAACTGTAGCACGACACTAAGTCACTCCAGTGACAACAAGGGAAGAATTTCTCTAGCATTGTAAAATCTCGTGGATTCGGTACGAGGCAAGGCTCTGCTTGAGTAGCTATACACCTCGAGTACTAAGCAATGCCATTCACTATTACTCCTTATATATGCACAATATCAGCAACTAAAACTTTTATATTTCATTTCACATTTTAATTTTAGAAAAATAGCATAAGAAAAATATATATTTGTCACATCCATTAAAAAAATCTGATTAAGTATCATCATCATCAGACACCATGCCATTCTTGGAAAAATCACTTGAACTTTCTGTGGACTGAGAAGACCCAGGAGTCTCCTCTGTGCTGTTGTTGCTACTAGCTTCTCCAGACTGGGGCTTGTTGACTACTTTGAAAAATGAACCAATGCCCTTCTGCCAATCTGGTATTGGTTGAGGGTTGTAACTATTGCCACCAGCATACCTAAGGGGATAAAACATTTTAGTATCCACTTCATCATAAACCTTAACATCTCTTAAACACACCTTACCATGTAGAATCAAGTAGCAAAAATACAGTAATACATATGACCATGCTGCAATAAATATGGCTGTCAGGAGCCTCAACATGTCTTACAACCTGCACGTCCAACCTATTGCTTTTCTTTTAAAATTTCCTCATTACCAGCATTAACACCTGAAGGCCATTTCCATACATTATAAACCTTTGGCACACCGAAAACTAGGGAAATATGCTATAAAAATAGCTGTCCACAGTACCGATACATGTAAGGAGCTTTATCATGCCTTATAACCTGCATTTTTACACCCAAACTGTTGCTTTTCCTTTGAATGTTAACCACATTACCAACACTATTAAGTACAGGTCTTTTTCCAGACATTTTGGGCCTATGTAGAGAAAAATAAACAAAAATAAAGCATAAAAGCCAATTATTTTTGTTCACATTACCAAGAGTAACACTCACAGACCTTTTCCTAGACGTCAAGAGCCTCTTGCATACTCAAACAGTAAAAACCTAAGTTGACCATGAAGCAGTAAACATGCTCCCACAGTGTTAAGCAATGAACCTAAGGAGCCCCATCATTTATAACCTGCATTTTCATACCAAAACTAATGCCTTTCCTTTATTGCTAGCCCACATTACTAACACTTGCAGACCCTATTTAGACTTTATGGGCCTCTTGCATACACTGATGTAATATTTTGCACATTTTGTTTACTGATTTTCCTATTTCATGTTTACATAAATAACTTTCATTATTCTAAGAAAATGTGCAAAACTCTCAGATTTGCATGGCCATCCAGGCCAGTTCAAGGCTTGTAGCCTTTCCTGGTAACTTGGCTCTATCAATTTTGGTGCCATTTTTGTTGCCCTCCTCTGGATCTTCACTGTTTGATCTCTGTGCTTTAAGTGCAGTGACTGAACTTGAGGAACATACTCTAGTTTTGGCCTTATGTAAGATATAAACAGCTTGCTACAAAAGAGCTTTAAAGAGCTTCTAGTGAAGGTCCAGAGGAAGGGAACAAAGAAGTACTAGAGTTCAAAGAACTGAGTTACATGGGAAGGCTAGAAGCCTTAAACTTGCCCATCATGGAAGAAAGAAGAGTGTGGTGTGACATGATCACAACCTTTATGTATTTACACAAATAATCATGATACAGGGAACAGTTTTTCGAAAGATACAAGGATCAGACAGCCAGAGGACATAACATGAAATTTAGCATGAAACTTTTTAAAAAGATGTAATGAAGTACTTTTATAGTACAAGGGTGGTGGATGAATGACAAATGACAGAAACTAAAAGAGAATGTGGTAAAAGTGGACAGCACAGTCAAGTTTAAAAGGCTTACAATGGAGAATGTTCAAGAGATGGGGGCCCCACAAGTGTAAAACTCTATCCCTGTACACTACAAATAGGTAATTATTAAGATCAGAAAGACGAGCACTTATTTCACCTATTTTCAAATATGTTTTTCTTGATGGTTATTATTAATTAATGCAAGAAGTAGGAACCCACAGATGAGAAGAGAATGGATAAAATATATGAAAAATACAATTTACTATATTATTTCATCTATTATATAATGAATCATTTGAAATGAAGATAATGCTAATACTGTGTAAGATTTCCATTCTTTCAGCTGTTTTCTCCTATACTTTTCTGAATATGCAAATGTTTATCAAATCATGTATTTGATGATGTATTGTAGAGAACTGAGTGGAAAATGTATAAGAAAAATACAGTTTACCATATTTTATTGATTTCATACCGAATGTTTTCAACCAAAGATTACTAATAATTAATTGGTAAGACTTTCATTTATTTCACCTCATTCCTTCCAACAGATAATGCTGATGGAGTTTAGTGGAGGAATTGTCTGAAAGCAAATGGGTGTCTCATACAGTAAGTAGAAGAAATTTCTAAATGTTTTCAAAAGTTGAAAATGCATCTTACCTATCCTTGCTTGCAGACTTGCCAGATGGTGAGGAGGAGCTAGAAGCACCACCACCTCTTGAAGAAGTCAAAACCTTCCTGGGAGCTTTGGCAGCAGACACCTTGGTGGCCCCTGCATCAGCACGTGTTCTTACCATTTTCACTTGTATCTGTTAATGATAATCTTTACTTAGCCTTTGTTACCAAAACTTTTTCCTAAATCCAACACTTTAGTGCAATAATCTGGTTATTATAATTCTACTTAATTATGACCCTTTCACATTCTATGAGATGATATAACATTTAATCAACTTTACAAATTAAGAGTAATCTAGAAAACCAGTGGTATTTAAACATCTATCAGTTTTTAAAATGAACAGTCTGAGCAAATTCGTACATTGCATAAAAAGTATATAAATCTTCAAATAAAAAAATTTAAAACCACCCCATATCATCTAAGTGTGAATCCATATTCCTGCGTTGTCGCAACCATTACACACGTTCCAAATTGAAACCTAACAAGTCACATATAAATCGTACACCAACGAATATTCCAGTCCTTTAAAAATAATCATTCCACCAGCATCACAGAACAATTGTCATATTCTATATGATGAAATGTAACAAAATATATCTACAAAAACTCGTTTTTGGAACATTGGAACACTCCCATGATATTTTCTGACCTGTTTTCCTTTAAATGCATGACACCATTCACTGGATGTATTAACAAAGGCACTTGTCTTCCCATATGAGGAAGAATTGGAAATATATGGCACAGTTCATGTTTAGCACTCCGAAATGGAAGTCAAGTAATTCTAAATATTTCATTGTATTAATTTTTTTTTTCGTAACTGATCAGTGTTTCCCTTGTTAGCAAGGCAGTGCCAGTAACAGACGAAAAAAGGCCACATCCAAACTCTAGCTACCACGTGTAATGCATCAAAACCACAGCTCACTATCCAAAACCAGGCCCCACGGGTCTTTCCATGGTTTACCCCAGACACTTCACATGCCTTGGTTCAGTCCACTGACAGGATGTCAATCCCAGTATACCACATAGCTCCAATTCACTCAATCCTGTGCATGCTTTTCTTCCTCCTACATGTTCAAGCCCTGATTACTCAAAATCTTTTTCTCTCCATCTTTCCATCCCCACATTGGTTTCCCCGGTCATGTTTCCTACACTTCTGACACTTATATCCTTACTATTTGACTCCACATTTCCCTCATTTATATAACTTTCCTTGCTACTGGGTTATACAGTATTGAAAGATAAGGATTAGACCAAATGAAAGACCCAGTCTTAAATTCTTTCAAACAAAGCAATCAATCTATAAAAGAGGAACAGAGAACTCCAAGATAGAACAAACATCTTTACACTGATAAGATACATTTAAAAATTCATATAAATGGATTTGTTATTGCTAGCAGAACTTTAATCCACTTCCTACAGTTATAACTCTGTAGGCTAGGCATCTTGCAATGGGATCACTTTTCATATTCATCAGCTTTAGAAAAAGCATAATATCAAATAAAGAAACCAAACACAAGTGGTATCCTAAACATTAAAATACACAGCAACCCAAGAGGACTGCAGTGGTCGGTGAAGTATCCTAAGTAATACAAACTTGACTAAGGAATTTTGTGTTTACATTGAGATAATTTTGTTTTGGGAATTCCAAAATAAGTTTTGCATTCCTCATTCCAATGATGCAATGCCATACTTCTGAGTTCCTGAAAAATGTATGTCTTTCAAGTATAAGAAAATTAATGCAAACCATAAACAAGTGATATAGGCCTCGACCTACCCAAGGAGAAATAAACCTCTAGTAAGAGCAAATTACCTAAGTAATCAGTAAGCACTACACTATTTGGTGTTGATATGTTCTATCAGGTGGCATTCAATTCTATAAATATCAGCAGGAACCCCACCTGCTGCTGATGCCTATGTAAATAATCTTGTTTCATATGCCTCAACAGCTTCAGAAAAAATATGTAGTTTCATTTTAACATTATGTATTGGTGGTTGTTATTTAGAATTACATTTGGCTGTGTACTCACACAACAATAAGTATGGTGTCTTATCATTTGGATGGAGATCAAACAACTAAAACACTATACCAACAGAATATAACAAATGCAGTTTTATGATTTTCATCAATAATGATGTTACCACACTCCTTAATTACAATAACTGCCGTACCTCTTCCCTTTCAACTATGGATACGATCTTGCACTCATTGCCTCAAGAACATCTACCATGCTGCTTTTTAATAAACAGGGTTCATATGCTTACTGTATTTAGCATGGAACTTCACACCCAGTACGTTCTAGTATACTGTTCAATGGCTTAATTAAAGACCCAGTGCACTCACGATTTTTTATTGATATAAGCAGTTCTAGGTTGGCTACGTTAAGCTAGGCCTTAGTTAAGAGTTTTGTGATATTTATCACATATATTCAAGCTAAAATGCTGGTATAGCCTCGAGAGCAGCCTAAAACTTTAGAATTTTGCTAGTATCCATATAAAAACTATACCTAATTCTTATTGACCATATTAACAAAATCAGATTGTGATCAGGATAAGGGCATAAATCAACATCCTCACACCAATTCACGATTATTAAACGAGACTGGATGTGCATCTGATTAAGACTGTACTTTGTTAGGCCTGTACAAGCCCATTAACTCGTGTGGTACAAAAACCTACTCGACTAAAACTTAAATTCTTACCTATTGAGCCCCAGTAGTAATCTCCTATAAGTATAAATGACGTAGCCTTAAGAATGTTTAATGACCGATCATAATACTGGCTACACTACTTCACACGCCAGGGAGACGGAGTTCTGTTTTGTCCATCAAACCGCGGGAAATTTTGGCGCGCGTCGGTTGCCTTCCGTTGACAGTTTGTCTTAAAAAACATGTAAATCTGATTAACTTAACTTCACAGAGTCCAGTCGTGTCCGATCGTGTATTTGTGTACAGAAAAAGAAGACGATATCGTTTAATTAGTGACAAGAAAAAGTAAGAGGTTTGATAATTCACAAATGGCAAAACTGTAGTCAAACGGAGTAGTCTGAATTCTTGTTAGCAGTTAGTACCGGATAGAGTTTGTATGCGTTCCAGCACGAGTCCTACGTTGTCATTGGTTTACCTGCTCGGACGCACTTGTCATGTTTTGAAGGTGGGGTGAATCCTAATTAGCGGGTTCACCAGCATTAGTACCATTATTATACACAGAATCAAACCTCTGGCACGACTAGTGGGTGAGGTATGTACCTAGTGTGTGTTTTGGGTAGTGGTTTAATTGATGCCATGACGATATCCGCCACGGAAGGTATAAATATGCTGGCGGGACCTGCTCCCACAGGTGACCAGGCCAGCATCCCGCCAGTGCCCTCTCTCACTCTCTCCCTATCTCTTACCTGTATCCATAATGTAAATCATAACCCAAATATGGGTCATTGTAGCATAATATCAGTTTAGAGGCTCAACGAAAATAACTAGAATATCAGTGACTGTTTTACGATGGTAGTGTACTGTTGATAATACAGTGGACTGATTAGTAATTTTTTTCTTCATTTTCTACTCTTGTACGTAGATACTGGAGAGGGTTGTGATGATCAGGGAAACTGGTAATAATGTCTGAATGGGTGAAACATTTCTGCAAGTCAATATAACCCATAGAAATGTCGCCTACCTTCCTCTAGCACCTGAGATATAACATATTCTGTCTATGATATTATTTGAAAATTATGTGATTATCATGGTCTTATCCTTACTACCAGTTTTTGTATACTGTTTTTCCTTGTATAGAACAAACATGTCTCAGCAAATTGATCAATTCAAGTAAATAATTTTCACCATTTGCTGGGATATAACAGACATTATAAGTGTTGGTATATTTCAGTGATAATTGTGAAAAATTGAGTTACTTCTTGATGCTCAGAAAAGTTAAAGAGGTGCTTCATGAGTTCAGTTGATTTTTAGCATTTCACCAACTTTACAGTAATGAGCCATATATACATATATTCCCTGATCATCATAACCTTCCACAAAATCATGATGTGATTTATTGCAGAATCAAGAAAAATTTAAATCATTCTTTGCCAGTCTTATTATAATCCCCAGGTTGTACACTGCTATTGCAAAACAAAGTCTACAGTAGCTGTTCTTTGATTTTTTTTTTTTTTTTCGGTGCCCATAACTAGTACTATACCCATTGTTTAATGGGGTTATCAAGGGATGGGATATGAGTGAGTGTTATTTCTTATGTAGTGTAGGATGCTTGGGAGTCTGTTCTGATGCTTGATATCTGTTGCATGTACTTGAATTTGTTTTTCTATGTTGTTAAAATTTTACTGATAGATTTTTTGTAGCTAGGTGAAGTGTTGTACAGTATATCAATTCTCTAGATGAAGTATTTGACCAACTGGATGGTAGTGTAAGGTAAAGCTAGCAAAAAGAAAGTATTTTGCTATGCTTGACGTACCTTATGTTTTGAAACTCAGGATGAAAAGGATGAAGACTTTTGATGTATTGTGTAGGTTGTCACATATTGGTATTGGAGGGGTGAAGAAACTTCCCTGAATAAATAATTTTGTTTCTGTTGTCTACCATCTGTTATACTGTATGGAAAGCTTTCTTGTGTTTGTTAGTAGAACATATGTGAATATTCAATGTGAGGAAAAAAACGGATGTATGATATTTGATTGAAATATAGAACATTGGAAAAATTGGCATAATTTTAAAACTCACGTTACTAAACAAAAACACTGCTTTTATACTAAATCATCAAATTTCATTCACATTTTGCTTGGTCTCAATATTCATTTCATTCCCTAAATGGAATCATTATGGAAGGATTGGCCATTACAGCAAAAGAAAATAAAGAATGTATCGATGATTCCCCCACAAGGACATTATTGATGACCTTAACCTGTGCAAATGTTTCCCTCATCAAAGCTGTATGATTTTATGATTTTTTTCATAACCATATAATATTTATGAAATGTTGACTTATTCCTGTTGCTTTTTTTGTACTATGTGTAAATGCTTTTATGTATACTTTTTAAAATGAGTATAACCAAAGTTATGAATTATTTATGAGTTGTCCCATTTCAATAAACATCTCGTTACTTCAAGGATTAATATTAAAGAAAATGGCATATAGAAGGGACTTTTTTTAATATACAATAGAAAATAAACATACAACCAGAAGTACTAACCTTACTGAAATAGCTTGAGTAATGTTGCTCATTTCAAATTCCATTAAACACAAGGGAAGTGATACATTTTTTGACTGTCTGTGTGTTTACCATATGTCATATGGTAGAATTTTTCCTCCTGTTGTCAGCAAATATGATTATGAACTAGCTATTTTGTTCATGCTAAAGAGTTTTGCATATTAATTTTGATGTATATTTAAGTAGTTCAATTAGAAAAGTGTCTTTTGTATACAGCAAAATCTTATTTTTGCTTAGTATTAGTCTTTTGGTTGTAGCCATACTGTTTTGTAATGGTGAGCACCATGCAATCAATCTATGTGCATTCCTCAAGGATAGGCAAGGGGTGACTTCTCCATTAATGGTAGTGAATAAACTTTCAAAGACAAAGAGATATATAAAGCTGTATGGAGTTGAAGAATTGTAATTCTGAAAGATTATTTGGACAAAAGGCTAGTAGAATCTCATCCTTCATTATTCCTATGGTTGAACATAGTACATATGTAATGATTGGAACGACTAGATTGGATAGGGAAGAAATGATATGCTACCTTTGTATCCTCATTTGTATCTTCCTTATTGTAGTGGAAGGTGACTAAAAGGGGTGGGGGCTGGTGACTCTCCCCTCCTGATATTTCAGTTTCTAAAAGTGGGGACCCAAGAGCCAAGCAAAGAGTGCTCATCCTCTTCAGAGGCTCAGGCTGGGATGTCTTGTTGTGCCTAGATGTAGCCAGGATGAGAAGGGAGAGATAGTGTCTCTGGGGAGAGGAACCTAGATATTCTCATTCTGAATGAAACAAATTTCAAAGGAAAGTGGAAGAACGGTTTGTGAATGTACAAGAGGTAAAGTTTGGCTCTAGCAAGAGGGTGGGAACAGAGGAGGGGGTGACATTTCTTCTGAAAAGGCAGTTGTGGATATGTGTTAAAGATTTTTTACAAAACTTGAATAGAACAATTGTAACTTCTTTGAATTGTGTTCTGCAGACAAGGGTAACTTTCACTACCACTTAATTTAACAGCAGAGGGTGCTTATTTCTAAACACCTTGAGTGAACAGTATATGTGATATTGGTGTTGCTGGACTGCACCTGCTTATGGTTAACTGTGAGTGAAAAGGTAATAAAGTCATTTCAAAGAACTTCACACTCCAGTGGATGCCATCATTTCCCTGTAACTGGATGTAGCATATCCTTGAAGCTGCAGGAGCCTGCTGAAAGAGGACCTAGGGTTATGTGAATTTTTTTCCCTATTGGTTTTCATGGTAAGACTTTTCATGCAAGTTGCAGATTTTCTAGGACATGTTAAAAAAGTACTGAGCTTCAATAAACTAGGTTCAGACACCTACATAGTGTAGGTGGAATTAGAAGGTAGAGAGATATATTGTATTAAGGAATCATTAAAGTGACTCATGGGCAAAAAATTTTAAGATGGTATAGTCACTTAGAATGGATGGCAGTTTTTTCATCGGCAAAGAAGACCTGTGGGAGTGTAGTTAAGTGTAGAAGTAGATGTAGATATACTGATGAAGGAAGTGAATTGTTTAGGACTAAAGATATTTAAGATAAAGATGTTAGAAACACTTTTTTATGCACTTAGGAGGAAGTATGTGTGTATGGGAGAAAGCATAAATGGGGTTTTTAAACGTGCTTGATGTAGTTCTATTATTGTGGAGGCTGTAGATTACTGAAGTACAGTGGACATAACTGGATATTGTATGAGAGATATAGTTAGAACTTTATTTGCATTTCTGTACAGTACCCATCTCTAAACTTACCCACAAATTCTAGTTCTTCACATCATTGGTTGCTATTACAGTCAGCTTCCACCCTTTTCAAAAGCCATGTCTTACTTATACTTGCATTCACTTCAAAATCTTATATACTTCATAGTGACTCACTTTTTGTCATATTTCATTTGAGCTCGTGTATATTTCGTATTTTATCATCTTGTTGAAGATCCCACATATGTTATGATTATATGTTAGCATCACATAATATTAAAGAATCTGACAATCAGACAGGGCTTTGAAGTTGAGGGAAAATACTGGTTTGTGGAAGTTAAGGAACAGCTCAAATGCTATGAATGACAGTACCTGTAATAGTAGAAAAACTTTTTTTTATATTAACTATGGTAACATTGGCAGAATAAATTGGTTTTTACATACTGCAGGAAGGATGAGGCGTGAAGAGCTTTTATTGTCTCCTACAAAAGTATATGACTCTCTTTATTCATTGAATTTGAGTACAGCAACCTAAAATTACTTTATTATTTATTTATGTATCATTAGCCATGGACCTCTTTCTAAGAAAGAACCCTTGTGTTACCCAGAACCTGCTTCCAGAAGCTCTTGCAGCTCATAGGTGCACTTCTTCAAGTAGCAGGGAAATGTAGACTTCTTTGGAGTGAAAAGTTCTTTGACAGGACTTCCCTCCCAGTAATACAACCTTGCCAAACCTGGCTTCAGTCGCAGTATAACCTCATGCAGGTGGAGTCTGGCAACATTGCGAAAAAGCACTTATAATGCTATTTATCCATATTTTAAGAACTAGACAAGATTAAGACCGTGGATATTATGGTGTCTTGATATATAATGCACAGATTACTCCTTAAGGAAGATCGGATGAAAATGCATAAGTGCTGTGGCTAGAATTTGCGAGATCTCAGGACTAAAAAGCTGCAGCAGTGTAATAAACCTCTTAGTACATGATTACTGAATGATATATAAGGTTAATCCTCACACGTCCACACATTTTGGATTCATACTAAAGTAATGCATGAGTTTCCAAGGTTGCATTTTTTCTTTTTTTTCCAGTAATGTCCAACAAGCCTGGATGCTTGATGGTCTTCATCTGTGTGATAGTAAAAGACTACATTAGTCAGACAAAATATTTAGGGTGATTACAAGAAAGAACACTTTGTAGATGTCTTTAACAGTATGGATATATATACATACAACATATAAATAACATTAAAACTGGAAAAGCTTACAAGAAAGACAAATACCTTTGACCAGAAAAAATCTGAAACCCAAACACTGCTCGGTCCCAAGGACTTTGCATTGCTGATATTTTACGTTTAACATCTCTTTTTAACTTGGAGAAAGAAAGTAAAGAAAGTGATATTTCATTTTGTGAGCCATCATCCTATATGGAAGACCCTGAAGCCACACAGAATTGATGTAGGTTTTACTGTTCAGGCTACTTGAGATCAAGGACAGTCATTTCACAGTAGTAATTTGTTATGGCAGTTTAATGACTATTACTTGACATAGTAAGGGTGAATTAAGCTGAGGATTTCAAGCTTGGCTAAGTTGGGTTTTATTTGGTTAGAACTTAGTAAAACTACACTCAGCATATAGAATTGTACGTTCATTTTTCCTATGATTTTCCTATGCTCCAAAGTCGTGTCGGTCTTTTTCTTTATGTTAACTTAGATGTCACAGGCAACTGAACGACCGAATCAACATTATGTGGCCATTTCATCTGTCTTCTGGCGCTACCTCGCCGGCGCGGGTGTTGGCAATGCTATTTTCCCGTGGGGCGGGGTGGCATCAGGAGTGGATGGGGGCGAGCAAGTCTAAATATGTACATG
>JAYMFT010073388.1:0-14511 GCA_038088735.1 Panulirus argus
TTCCTTCTTTTGGAAAAGTGAAAACAAGAGGGGAGGATTTCCAGTCCCCCGCTCCCTCCCCTTTTAGTCGCCTTTTATGACTCGCAGGGAATACGTGGGAAGTATTCTTTCTCCCATGTCCCCAGGGGTAATACATATATATATATATATATATATGAGAGCAAAAGAAGGTAATCAGTTAGGACATCCATGTGTGGGGCCACTGGAAGCTGACACATGCCCAGGGAAGGGCTGGCATCTTACTGCCCCCTTGGAACATCCCATAGAGGTGGTTGGTGGGGCCTAAATAAATGAAAGATGGCAAAAAATGATATCTATAAAATTTGCTTACCACTTATATTTTTTGATGTTTGATTACTTAATATTTCTAAATTTCATCTCCACTCGTAAAGGGCTCCGGGGATTTTGCCCGTTTCGTCATCCTCTCCATTTGCAATTACCTATTTGTACTGTACAGGGAGGGTTTTAAACTCATGGGGCCACATCTTTATAAACTTTTTGTCCACATTTACTTTTTCCCCATTCACTCTATTCCATTCATCCATCAAACATACTGTAAAAAGGACTTCTTTACATCTTTTTTTAAGTGTTCTGCCCAGTTTCATGTCCTCTCATTGCTTTATACCTGATTCTTTGAAAGAACTGTTCATTATGTCATCAATCTGGTTAACAAACTTACAAAGTTTGTGATCAAGTAACATTTCCTTCCACTCTCTTCCATGATAGCAAAATTTAGGGCCCCCTAACCTTATTTCTGACAGTGACACAGTGTTTGTATACATGGTATCCACTTTCATTACACTGATGCAGGTATATACAAAAGGCAATCAGAAAAGATAAAAGAAAATGAGTAGGGACAGGATGACAGAGGAGGAAAGTGAGCAATAAATGGGAAAAGGGGTGAGAAAGAAAAGTATGGAGAGAAAAATGGAAATGATAGTACAGCAAGAGAGAGAGAGATGGAAGGATGAGAAAGAAATAGAAAGAACAGGAGAACGCGGGGCGGTACCAGTCCACACCTGAGCCAAGGTGCCTGATAGGATGCTGCTGGGCCTGGTTCACCTGTTGACCCATGGATGTAGTGGACGCTCCCCCTGTGGCGAGGGCGTGGGTTGGGCTCGCACTGCCTCTCTCCACCCCTACAGCCTCAGCCAAGAATGCTTCTCTGAAGTGAGCTTGGGGGACGTCGCTGGGGTCTCTGTCGACAGCGTTGTAAGCTGGGGGCACAACATAATCGCTCGTCACAACCTTCCAGTAGGGTGAAGATCCATCAGAGTCCCCCTCTCGCACTTGCAAGTAGTGAAGGTTACTGACGTGTGAGCGGGGCAAGGGATTTTGAGCTCGTGAGGAAGGGGTAGCGGTCAGGTGGCGCGTGGTGGAGTTTGGGTCCTCAGGGGTCTGCCATAAAAAGAACAGCAACCCGCACACTCCCCCCCACGTCACTCTGTGGAAAAAAAAAAGTATGTAAGTACTTTCCATCACATTACACTTACCAAAGGTAATTCTTAAAATTGGCCAGCGGCATAGGTGGTGCAAGAGATGAGTTGATAGCTGTGATTACTATTTAAAGTTACGGTGAGAGAGTTCCAACGTCTTCTTCACCTTGTATATATAAGTACCATGTCTTTACTCCTATGGCTGTCAGGATTGAGAAAAGAAGGTAATAAATGAAAACTACAGAAATAATTACTAACTGATGATCTACGGTATCATTCAACCTACCTAACAATTTTGTCCTGAGATGAACGAAAGCATTCCATACTGCTAAATTAAGTATCGTTATCTTAAAACGTTTCAATAACTTTGCTGAAGGTTCCTGTAACTGTTAAAAATTGTTTGGTGCTACAGTCCATGAATGAAAGTCTTTTGATGATTAAGCCATACTGTTGCTTGATAAGGAATTCTGTCCAAACATTTGCTCTTTTGGAGGGATGAGGAACCAAGGAAATTGAACTGTCATGTATTCTTGGCCGTAGGTGGCAAGAAATGATAGATTAGAACGATCAAAAAAGCCATCGCAGAGCTAGGTTTTCTCTCTCCACGAGGCTATATTTCATCGTTTACTGGTGTCACAAGGCAGAATATTCATTATAAAGTTCGAAGGGTAAAATAAAGCATTGAACAAGGGGACAAGGGAAAGAAAACAGGCAAACCCTGAGGTAATGCTACCTACGTAATATGTCTGTAATCCTTTCTCTCCCAAAGATCTTGAGATCATCAGAAAATCGACCCATGGATTCAAAGACAATAAAATGAAGTTGCATGAGTCACTCAAGTCCCTTAATATACTGACAAGTTCCAGTGATACACAATTTCGGAGCAGCCCTAAAAAGATTTTTTTTTTTCAGAATTTAACAAGAAAATTGCGTTCAATGTGTCCAACTCCACGATGCCCACAATCTGCATCACGTTCCATCTTCAGATTGTCACGGAAAAGCAAGTTCTGCAGATGTATTATCAATATCAGAAAAGGCTAGAAACTGGAATACATACAAAATGTAAAACTTTGGGCTATTTGTAAATGGTAGGAACGTTTATAGAGATCATGACGTATAATACGATAGCAGTACAATCATTTTGAGATTTACCTCTGCTCACACCTGGACACGCCCTCTTATACAAGGGTTATATAAAATTCTCAGCAAGTTGTTTTGTATTTGCATGTGTGTGCCCCGTCAGTCTGCGCGCAATACTCATGAGCTGAACAACTGGAATTTAAGCGATAGCACGCCCGTCGGTTTTTATCTTGCTGGCAGTGATTTTAAGATGAAATGTCGTGCCAGGAGCTTGTATGCATTACTGATACCCCAGCTGTAATGGCCAGACAAGAGGGATCGGCTGAACAAACTGTGATTTCATTGCTCTGACCCACCATCACTAGTGCATGGGCCGAGATAGTGCAAGAATCAACGACTAATCTTAACTAAATTGCAACCTATACCTCAAGGTTTCTCACCATCCAACTGGAGTCTCCAGGACGGTGATATTACAGCCACGTGACGTAACGCAACTACATGAATATTCCAGGCACGGCTATGCTGACTGGCTCACATCCACAAATAGTATCCAATTTTATCCACATTATAGAGAGATTAAGATCAGGCGAGGTTTGCAGATCATATCCTATTTCTGCCACTAATAAATGCCAAAATTTGGAGCAAAAATTCTTTCAACCAGTAACACCAACTTTGGCCAATATTCACTTGCAAATCAATTCATACGGAGCAGGCGACTGCTGGTCCATCGGATAGCCACCTGATTGGCCGTGTCTTTTTACTTTTTACATTTACTAATAATAAGCCTAAGAATCTGTGTAGTTACCGAATACATTTTAGATTAGTTTATACAAGATAGTATAAATGTATAGAGCTCTTCTGATAGGGGTGATTTCCAGCAGTTTCTAAAGGTATAACCTGTCTCTGGGTGGGACACAGTAACGGGTTTGGTTCAGTGTGTTATTCTGGTCACGCGCCTACCTCACGCTACCTTTGACAACTGTAATCTTTTTCTACGTCATTCTCTCATCGTCATCAATCAGGGAAGTACATGACTACATTTTGCGTTTTTGATTACCCCTATTTTCTACAACCTTTCGTGCCTTACATTTTCACTAATTCACATGACCGTTGATACGTTCTGTATATCCCTTCGTGTTATCTACAGTTTAGGACACCCAAGGTCATTTTTTTTTTTTATGTTGCAGGCTCCAGTCATGGACAAAAGTTCACAGCAAGGCCAGGCCCTAATTGAAAAACAGAGAATAAAGAAATGGGAGGAAAAGACAGGAAAGGTATTTACGAATTTTTGAGAAAGTGAAAGACGTGTCTCAGACAAAAGTTAGATATTAGGAGAGGAACTAGACAAATGGTGTTCAACCGAGGAGAGGTTACTAGAGAGACCACGAATGTTGGTGTAGTGAATAGAAATATACCACAATGAAACTCTTCTATACTTGAAATAATCACAGAAGAAGTCTTAATATGCTTTCACTTACCGATGCCCAATAAATAATAAGCGAAATACAAAATCTTTGAAAAATCTTATTCTTAATACTAATCCAAATTATGCTTGGCTATCCGAGGCTGTGCCAAAATAGGCTACGTTTGTTTCGTTTAACAAGCAATCCTAGCCAACCACAGAGTTTATCGCCTGAAAAGAGCGGTAGCTCTCTAGCTTTAGGTGCCACTCAAGAACACCAGGAGTTGGTATTATTGGCAGCTCAGCTCATTATTCCACCCTAACTTGTCCTCTCCACCACCTGCTTACTGGCCTTGCACTTTTACGCATGTATCGGTTAAAGTGAACTGTAATATACTTTTCGCAACAAAGGAGTAACACAGTTCCATGTTTTACATGTGTTGATAACATAGGCTTGCATATGGTTAACTAGTTGATCGTCTTAATCCAAACCCGCGGAGCCCGTCATAGATGATCGTCTCAATCCAATCCCGTGGAGCCCGTAATAGTTGATCGTCAGTCTAATACCGCGGAGCCCGTCACCCACCAAAGAATAAAACCAATTTACGCAGCAAGTCCAAACTGTGAGGACTCATTAATGACCATTACCACCTTGAAGAATAGAGTTAGGATTCGCATTGCACGCGATAACTTTTTAATGACTGTAATTCTGGAAATACGGAACATCAATATGGTGATATTCGCGCATTTGTGACCGTGCTCGCGAGTCTAGCGCCTTTACATTTTCTTCTTGTGGAATTCACAGTCAACACCACCGTACAGTTTCTTCCAGTTTTTAGTCCATTCTTGAAAATTCTATAGACATCTTTATTCTACTCTATCCTCTTACTGTAGATTGCGACTCATTTGCCACTCCAGTATTGCCTGACATTTATAATACAGTCAATCGTAAGGAAGTGAGTCCGATCCATTAGTGAGCGTTTTGATCATGGCTGAAATCATTTGAGCACGGACGAACGTACAATCCTTCGGCATGACGGCCTTGGCCTTGAACCGTAAGCCTTACGAATCGCATAAGTCACGTCATCATATCTAAGGTGCGTTGCTGATGTACTAAAAAGGTGAAAATACTGCAATAATTCCTCCTTGTTAAAGGACACAAAATTCGATTGTACCTTCGGCAGGAAGAGCTTGCTATACCTGTTAAAGAGTGTGTCCCACGAGCACAGAACTCCTCCCAAGTCTACAAAGAAGTAATTACAAACAGGTAAGGATTACGTGTGTCTATCGTAGTTCAGAATTCACATCTGACCTAAAACGACTGCTGCTTGGGCTTAATACACGTATTATGTAATGTTACCTTTAAACTTTTAGGGGTACATAACAATAAAAAATTGCAATGCCTATCCATAAACTCCTACAATATGTTCTTTGTGCAATGGACTTAGGTGCTCCAAGTACATGTAATTTTACCCAGGTTATATATACGCTTCCGGTTAGGTTACATACTGTCAGTGATGTTGGCTTAAAGGTTTACTGTTCCACAATAAAATGCAGAATGCGTACTCAACAAAACGAGGACGCTGCTACCGAAATAAATATCAATGTTATCAAAATAGAAGTCCTGGCTGGATTAGCATATTGGTGTCATATGGATGTGAAGCCACAGGGGTAGGCAACGGTAGCGGCGGGAGGAAATTGACCAGGGGCAGCGGCAGGTGGCGGCGGGCTGGCCCGCGGGCATCAGGTTTCTTGGGGCCACACACTCGCCTCGTGACCCCACTTACCAGCACCACAGCACACTCCTCCAAAGAGCCAGTGGACATGGACACAAGCATTGCTCTTTAATACGACGATACTCATTGTTCGTGCCGTCGCGCTCAAGTGTATAAAGAAAATAACTTACTTTAGAAATTCGGTCTCAGCAGTGGAGAAAATCCCTTCCTTACTGATACGTAATTGGTGTCCCCTGGGTCGCAAGGATCTGCCCTCGTCAATCGTTTGTCGTCAGGATAAAAACCATAAATCTGATTTGAAATTTACCCGAGTTATACTGCTTATAAAAAAAAGTTTTAACCTGCAACTCAACCTGCCTCATATTGAAACTAAACTGAAGAAAATTGTCTTTGGCCTTGAAACTTTGCATGTCATACGACTCAACTCCAATTTGATTTCATCCTGGAACTTAACCTGGTTCATAACTACAAGAAAATTCCACCTTTAGCCAAAGAACCCTATACAGATATTTTTGATATTATCCAAACAATATTTCCGGCCATTCTCACTTCATATGCTATGCTGCACTGCAAGCGGCACAAGTGTTCCATGAAACAATCTAGTTTCTTGATAAAGTAATCAAATAATGAAGTACCAGTCTTCAAATTTCATACAACAAGGAAAAACATCCGGTTTAACTGCAGGAACACCCAGGTTCGTTAATACCTACGGTCCAATCTTCACTTTCACGTAGATCTTAATATATCTATGTAGGAAAGAGGGTAGAGTATTTTCGTAAAATGGCACTATGGTCAAATTCCTCTTGACCTAATGCACTGGCATATGTTCCATTAGTTTATGAATGGGTTGAAAAACCTTGCAAAGTCACGAACTTGCACTCATAAACCTACAGTACCAGTATGGTTCTGATGCTCAGTGTACGTTTCTGGATACAGTGGATATCGATTGCAAGATCACAACCCGTGAGGAAGTTTAAGATTTCGCCTAAACCTGGTCATGAAGCCATAAATCCTAATAAGGACATGTATGTAGATCATCTCGTTACAGCCTAGTTCTACCAGCAACGAATGGAACAAAACTGCCGGAGTTAGACGGTGTGTGAGGCAGCAACTACCCTCAGGGGATCATAAGGATCAAGTTCCTCGCTCATCGTATTCATGAAATGCGAGCATAAAACATCCAAGGGAGCCAGCCCGTCTAACTTCATCAACTGCCTTTCATGTGCTGCATGAAGGTGGTGGAATGACTCAGTTACTGCATGGGAAGACTGCTGTTTATTGGTGTGCACGAACAAACACCATGGGAGAATTTTATGAGCTACAACAGCAGACGCTGATCTTGGTGCTCACGCGGAGGTAAAGGAGGCCATACAAGGAACAAGATACAACAGCGCAGGAAAACAACAAACTGGATGAGCCAGACTATATGAAATCATTGTGCCCTTTTTTAATGAATACTTCTTGCTTTGATATCTGGATAGGTGTAGCATACAAATTATCTTGTGAACCTTTTATCTAAAGAATAATCTGACAGTGAGCGAACGGTGAGACCAGACAGTATACCAATGACAATGGCCGCGTGATGCGCATAAATCAAGGAGCAAATGTACTCAGGCTTGAGGATGATCATCCAGCGGGCAGCACTTATGGAAACATCCGGGACCCTGCGTGATGCCCACTTTACTTCTACTCGGCAACCACAACAAAACCTTTTTATTGCAACACAGCGAGGTCTGGCGTGGGATGAGCTGGTTGATATATATATATATATATATATATATATATATATATACTGTGAGCGTGTGTGTGTGTCCGGTTTTACGTATACATATATATTTTTTACCATGTAAACTAATATAGTAACGGAAACTTCGTCACTAACGATTATTCATGGTGTCTAGGTCTAGGCATTCTGTTCGGAGTATGGCATGTCTGAAGTCTAATTTTTCACTCACAAAGCCTCATAATAAGTTAATCCTCTTCATGCGAGTCGCACCGGAGCTCCTACCCAAAGAATAACTCTGTTCGGCAAAGCTGATAATTCTAAATGCGTAAAGCAAATTCCGAGACCCGCAAGACACTTGCATCTCTAACATCACTGATTATGTAGCGATTTATTTGCATACAGTATGAATCTCACGGCAGTTTGTTCGGGCGATTCCACACGCTACTGACTTCGACTTAGGCTGGCGTCAAGCTGATTCTATAAAGCTCTTAACAAAGAACAATTATTTTATAAGTCGAGTAAACAACCATAGTCCATCGCTGTCAAACATGCAAAACTCTTTCGGGTTCTAATTGAAAACTAGCAACATCATACTCTCCTAAACATGGAATATTTCATATGGTGGTGCACAATTCCTTCAACTTCGTTTACCGGGCAGGAGTTCAAGCTTCATTCTATTTGATACTGCGATTCTTGATCGCATGTTAAACAATCGTTGATACGACGTGTCCAAGATACACCTCGAATTCGTACGTAAAAAAGTTTTAACTTCGCGCATATATCTGTTGCTCAAGTCATCCTCATCTTGGGAAACCCCCGAAGAAACCAGATGTACACGTCCCTCACTGGCAATGGCGCTACACTGCCTGGTAAAACGAAGTTCTACACGAAATACAGATGGAAATTGTTCGTTCACAAACTCATACAACACCTTATTGACATAGTGATGCAGATTCAGACAGATTCAGAGCTGACAAGAACGAGCAACCCACAGTAACCATAACAAATGGGTAATGGAGTTCCAGGTCGAAAAATAATCTCATCAAATCTAGATGGACAGCGGTGACTATCAGTTTATCTTCACCTAGTTCGTACATAGTCCAAACAGCTTACGATTATGAGTTAAATCCCAAACTATATATACACTCAACCGAAACCATATAGTTAAAAAGAAATACAGATAAATTGTTTAGTGTGTAAAATGTACGAAGTTATGACACAGACGGTGGTTAAAAATTCCTAAGGAATCTTACTGCCACGGTTTTATGCACCAAATTTAGTAAGCCACTCACACACACACACACACAAAAATAAAAGGTAACTGACGTGGGATGATGGATACATCATCATATAAAACTACTGATATTCTGATTCTTAGACAACGAAATTACTTCAGCCTCTCGGGAGCAAGACAGTGTTGTGACAGCTGCAGATCGACCTGCCACAGAAATCCACACCTTATGCATCGATGGTCCACCGGCATGACTATTGTGTTCCACTCTTTCCTTAACCCCCGAACCGCTCCCCTTCTACATATATATGTACTGAACCTAAACCACAGTTTACTGTCTTTGCTGCCCTGTTCTCAACTTGAGTCTCTGGCATATGACCTACATGGTCTCAAACGTTGTCTGATTATCTATCCTTTACACAAAGTCTGGTTTTCGTCTTCCTTGTTGTAACTATAACCCCGACAGTTGCTAAAATACGTCTGTTGGTTGGTGACTCAGCAAACTTGCTGCAGGAGAGGCGAGCCTACTTCAACGGTGGTCCGGATGGCTAGGCTGGGCGGGCACATTTTGGCTCCAGTCCAGTACTTGGCCCTTAACTATGCTGTTACTCGCCGCCCACGCCACGCCCACGCCCGTCCATCTGCTCATAAGGTTAAGATTCCAGGGTTCTTTACTTCCCTGCAAGTTGTACGACAAATACAAATCTGGATTCATTCCATGCAATTATTTTGTCAGATAAGTTAGTGTAACCTGCCGATAACGTTGATGCGCATCTTAATTCTACAGCAAAATCGCCTTCTCTAAAATAACGATTAACTTTTACAACTGTCAATGAACACTAATGAATTTACTACATCAAAAATCAAAGCACGACACAACAGTGATGTGCAACTGTTTCTTCAATAACGTACGCAAAAGTGCTCCGGACCCAATTGGTTGGATAACCACGTGAACATAACCCCTTGAGTATTGCGGACTGTCCTTTGACACACCCCTAAAGGGATAGGTCAAATGCTGGGTCGCCATACCTACAGGTTGTGATCAAGGGATGTACTGTCGTGCTCACGGCTCGTACCGTGAGTTCGTGCCTCTCCTAGCTCACTCACCCTACACATACAAATGCTAATCATCTTTTGTCCATCTTACCCAGTAAGAGCAACACTACATCTCCCCAAAGTCTCGTATTTTCTTAGCAGGAACGCGATGACAGTAGGCGGCGCTGGGTAAACATGCATCTACAGTCAAGAGACAAGCCGGGCTTCGGGGCACTGGGTCTGGCTGGCAACAACGCTTGGCAACTTGTTATCGAAGCTTGATGCAGTGTCAAGTTGCTTGCTGGTGGTGGTGGTAGTGGTGGTGAAACTATGTTGGTGGTGCTGGTGGTAATGGAAGTGATTAAACTGTCATGGCGGTATTAATGGTGACGGTAAAGCTGTAGTAGTGGTATTAATTATAGCGTGGAGATGGTAAAGCTGTGTTAGTGGCACTGGTGGTGGTACTATAAATTGGTACTGATGAAGAGTGAGGTGAAGGTGTCAGAGCTGCGTTAGTGGTGCTGGTGGAAATGGATGTGTTGGCTCTAAAGATGTACGAGTGGTATCAGTGATGGTGGAAATGGAGGTTGTGTTACTGGTATCAGTGGTGTAGGAGGGTAAGGTGGTAAAGTCATAAGAGATGAATTAGTGGTGGCGACTGAGGTGAGAGAGCTGTGGTGAAAGGTAGTGAAGGTAGTTGTGGTGTTTGTGATATACACGGAGCTGAGATGTTGGTAAGAGTGGTGGAGATAGAGAAGGCTGAGCTATGGTAATGGTAAATGGTCATAGCGTAAGAGCCTCCACAATTCTGCAAAAGCCTAGTTCCTTGAAAAGTCGATCATAAGACTTTATTTGACTCTGAACGACTAATATAAGCTGGAGTTAAATGATGTGGAGTATATCGCAATCTGCTGAATTTACGACTGACAAAGTGTGCTTCATAAGTCTAAGATTCATTCCATGTGCCCGAAAGGAGCGTGTGAAAATGAATAAGCAAAACCACTCACTACCGGTTGCCCATAGAGGCAGTAGACCGCGGAAGTCAAGCGTTGGGCTGAGAGGGTTGGCCGCCCGTATCTGTAACCAACAGGAAATGACCCCTATAGTCCGGGGTGGTGCAGGACGCAGCCTTTTAAAGTTAACAATAAAACTTACGTTTGGGTTTTTACGTCAACATCTGAGGTAAGCTCTCGAATTCTGCAGTTTGCTGATCACTCCAAGAGCCGTGATATCTTCATAAGGTATTATTGCAAGTGTTCGATTATTTAGTGCATTTTTTATTGAAAAAAGTACCTTCAACTGGAATAATTCTAGATTTCTTAGAATCCAGGAAGTAACCACTAACGTCAAGTAGATGCGGGCAACTCAGAACTTTACGAGAGCTACCAGTTGTTGGATCATTATGATTTATGTGAACAGGTTACACGTGACGTCAGAATTTCCTCCATAACCTTAACTTTACGAGGTCATCCTCTCATGGTCATACAAAGACTAACCCGGACAAAAGTAAACAAACCCTTCCCGTGTAGTTACAATGGTTATACAACAGCCGGGCACCAATGCCCAATGCTGCACAGCAATCGCTTGCTCTCAAAGTTATTTTTCATGCCACCATTAGTCGGACTATATATAATAATAGCAATACCAGGAAATCAAATACATCCATAAATCTAACATTTCAAATCATACACGCAAAGGTGTAATAAGCATCGTCACTTGGGTGGCAAAACACCGCGTTCCGACGTCGATGTAGATAGTGCCAAATCAGCTATATTTCCATATGACAATGACAGAAGAAAATTTTGGACTTGACAAATTGAATAAAGTGTATACTCTAACACGATATATTGCCCCAAGGAATACACCACAACATTATATGGTTCAAGAAAATACAAAGGATATCCAAGTGGGCAGAGAATCGGATGTTGTGATCCTTTAGGTGAGCGCGGCGTGGGGCCTGGCGGCTAAAGACGACGCCCAGTCGCCCGCCAATACCCAGGCCAGCTAGAACCGAGCTAGTAAAGGCATCTGGTAGGTTTCTAGCACACTACACTCTCAGGTCACACTTTAAGGGATGCTCACTTGTCAGCGAACGAAGCTAGTCACGGTACATGATGTATCCTACATAAAACGCCATCACTCAAGTCTTACTAAATGGGGTTCTGAGGTGTTATAGGCTACTACGAGAGAAGAAACGTAAGTGTTTTTTAGAAGGCTACATTCCTGACACTAGATGGGCTTCTGAGGTTACAAAACGGTACTTCTCAAACTATTTGGCGAGTGTGCTCATAACAGACTACTATAAACACTTTTAGACTTCCTTGGGGCTGCTCATACTGGCACCAGATTAAAGCAGTCACCTTCTTGTGAATCAATATAAATAACGACAATTGATTTAACGTTTTCTTGCGTAACGTTCAGTATTACCTCTAAAGTGCATTAAAGAATTAACCTTTTCAATGTGCGGTTATATCCACATTCCAAGCCGGTCTGTTATAGGGATGTATCGCACTTTCCATCGCTGCACAACGATGTGTCTCTGGTGTTCATTAATCACGCACATATGCAACGACACACATCATATTAATCCTCTAATCCGCCTCTGTCTCGTTCCAATATGATCAAAGACATCACTGCCGACAGCCTAACTATAGCGGTCTTAACATGGCCAGCAGTGATAGTACAGTCTGTGGTAATGCTGTAACAGCGGTACCAAGGCCAGCAGTATTAATATAGTCTGTGGTGATGATTTAACTGCGGTACCAAGGCCAGAATTGACAGTAAAGTCTGTGGTGATGCTGAATCAGCGGTACGAAGGCCAACAGTGTGTGGTGATGCTGTGATGTACTAGTGAGCCATCAGTGCCAGTAGTCTCTGATGGTGTTGTAAGAGTGGTACCAAAGCCAACAGTATGAGTAAAAGTCTGTGGTGATGCTGTAACAGTAGTACCAAGGCCAACAGTATGAGTAAAGTCTGTGGTGATGGGGTCGAGGGATTATCCTAACACAGCGAAGCAATTAACCATGGAGCAAAAACTTGTGTAGTAGAAGAGTTACGGAGAGTCCTCGTCCTCTCACGGGTGCCTCCTTATTCATCGTCTGTACCTCTCCCTCCCCCTCTCATACTCCTTCCCCTCGCTCATACGTGTCCCTATGTAGTCACACACACACACACACACACACACACACTTGAAAGCGACTCTTCTCTGGCATATTTCTTATAATTACCAACACTGAGAACGCCGAAGGAACCAGTGGGCGCGACAACTTCCTCACACTGTCACACGTTAACCAGTCACTCCGGTCTGAGGCGTCGTTGCCCGTCTACTGGATAAACATAAGTACAGACAGATAAAGATGTATAAAAACGTTTGATTTACATATCTCATCTCACTATCATGATTTTACTCATGCCCCCTAAAATTTTGCTAACCATGATCGTCACCTTGCGCAACCAGACAAGTAAATCGTTCCCATCGGAGGTCGGACAGTAACCTTTCCCCAAAGGGACCCACCCATCAGGGTACTGTTGAGGCATAAAGGTAACCTGTACTACTATGCTCCAAGCTAGGGGCCTGGCCTGTCCTCCAAGACACCATCTCTGGCCGGCTATTTAAGGCAAGTACTTCACGGTCACTGACACAATACAGCCGTCTTAGGGGCTTGTGCTAGGCTCGGACCTGGTGAATCTTGACAGTAACACCACAGACAAAGCGACAGTTGACTGTGTTCAGTAATGTAAGTCATACACCAGAGGTGATCTTATAGCCTGCAATACGTCTTTACAACAGAATGTGACGCATTTTCCTTTTATTGGATTATGGCTAATTCCAAAAGGGAACGACCTATCAGGGCCTTCAGTGGGCGGCGACGTATGAAGCCCTGACCTTCTGAGTTGAGCAGTGGAGTTTGCCTTGAGCACTGTAATACAACACGAAGATGGTCATTGGCATTTGTGGTGGAGTCTCAACGTCCCAGCGTAAATACGGTATTCCCGATCTCATTCCAGTAACCAGCCACCAGTTCAGGTGTCGACGAGAGTATTAATTACACTGAGATGTGATATAAACTTGACAGGTCCAGCGCCCTGCTGTTGCACGTCCACATCGACCAACCCAAGAAGACTTCTGATAGCAATGTCCAGCATGTACATGTGTCATAAATCAGTCGACGACCTTTATCATTTTCGAACTATAAGACTGAAGTGCTGAAATATATACTTCACCGCTGCAGGTTTGATCAAGGTTAACTTTGCTATCTATAATCGTCATTAAAGAGTACTGTACTGTATTGTACCCAAAGTAAGAGAATGGCAATGTTTATGATAAGGAACACTGCGCGCTTCTATGACAATATCAAATATATATTTGATCAATTATTCATTAATCTACTGGTATAAAGAGCGTCTTGTTTTTCATATGCATTTGAAGCACAACTAAACCATACACATAACATTCAAAATAATACAACGTTGCACATGTCTTTTCTAGCATGTAAAGAGCGTTTGTAAAGGCTAGGATGGCCCTCATTTATCACTTCGCCAACAATCACTCAATTACCTCCATGTGATCTACTCGGCGCCGCCATAACACACCTCCTTTGCTCTGGTTACTTGTCTCTGCCACAATAGGATCCCTTTCCTTCTATATTCATATGTCCCTGTTTCGTCTAATCACAGCACTATCCTGGTTTGACTGAATGTTCTGTACCAAAGCTTAACCCTATCGTGAACATTTCATAAACTCTTAAAATGTTGATAAAGATGCAAGGAAATCAATCTCATCATGAGTATGTTCTATGTTAGCTGAGACGGCACGGGCAGCTAAGGCCCTAATCAAGGCCATCCCATTAATGCTATATATATAT
>JAYMFT010073409.1:0-14511 GCA_038088735.1 Panulirus argus
CAGAGGATTGAGCCTTAGAGGAAAAATCCTCACTTGGCCCCCTTCTCTGCTCCTTCTTTTGGAAAAGTGAAAAACAGAAGGGGAGGATTTCCAGCCCCCCGCTCCCTCCCCTTTTAGTCGCCTTTTATATATGTACGACACACCACTGGAGAAATTGAAGTTAAGCATGGTTAGTACTTTTGTTTATTACACAGCTTCAGACAGAGAGAGAGAGAATTGAACAAGGGTAGGGGAAGGTTATATACCCAGCAAACCAGAAGCCACACCCCCCAGGAAATCATGATGAAACCAGATGCTGTCCCAACATGACCTGACAAGGCCGGGCGAAGTGCTCTCCACTGATCCGCCCTGACACTTTGACAAGACAATCGAGTAGCAGTTGTTCCAGTAGAGATGTCATTAGGAAACGTTATCTCTCCCTTGCTTGGTATGCACTTATTGAAGACTAGAGGAAACACTGCAGGAATCTCGAAGGCAAGGGTCCATGTTCAGGAAAGTGTTGAAGGGTCACGTGTAGTCCATTATCTGTAGAACCTTCACTTCACCGTCAAGAAACAAATGTTTTACATATCACTGGAGAAATTGAAATTAAACACAGTTAGTACTTTCATTTATTGCACATCTTCAGACAGAGACAGACAATTGAACAAGGTTAGGGGAAGGTTTTATACCCAGCAAACCAGAAGCCACGCCTCCCCAGGCAATCATGATGAAACCAGACGCTGTCCCTACCTGACCTGACAAGGCCAGATGAGGTGATCTCCACTAATCCGCCCTGACACGTTGACAAGACAATCAAGTAGCACTTGTTCCAGCAGACATGTCATCAGGAAATGTCATCCCTCCCTTGCTTGGTATGCACTTATTGAAGACGAGAGGAAACACCGCAGGAATCTCGAAGGCCAGAGTCCAAGTTCAGGAAAGTGTTGAAGGGGCACGTGTAGTCCATTATCTGCAGAACCCTCACTTCACCGTGAAGAAACAAATGTACGACACACCACTGGAGAAATTGAAATTAAGCACAGTTAGTACTTTCGTTTATTACATATCTTTAGACAGAGAGAGAATTGAACAAGGGTAGGGGAAGGTTTTATACCCGGCAAACCAGAAGCCACGCCTCCCCAGGCAATCATGGTGAAACCAGACGCTGTCCCAACCTGACCTGACAAGGCCAGGGGAGGTGATCTCCACTAATCCACCCTGACACGTTGACAAGACGATCGAGTACCACGTGTTCCAGTAGAGATGTCATTAGGAAACATCGTCTCTTCCTTACTTGGTATGCACTTATTGAAGACGAGAGGAAACACTGGAGGAATCTCAAAGGCCAGGGTCCAAGTTCAGGAAAGTGTTGAAGGGGCATGTGGAGTCCATTATCTGTAGAACCTTCACTTCACCGTGAAGAAACAAATGTACAACATACCACTGGAGAAATTGAAATTAAGCACAGTAAGTACTTTTGTTTATTACATATCTTCAGACAGAGAGAGGATTGAGCAAGGGTAGGGGAAGGTTTCATACCCAGCAAACCAGAAGCCACGCCTCCCCAGGAAATCATGATGAAACCAAACGCTGTCCCAACCTGACCTGACAAGGCCGGGGGAGGTGATCTCCACTAATCTGCCCTGACACGTTGACAAGACAATCGAGTACAACTTTTTCCAGTAGAGATGTCATCAGGTAACATTGTCTCTCCCTTGCTTGGTATGCACTTATTGAAGACGAGAGAAACACTGCAGGAATCTCGAAGGCCAGGGTCCATGTTCAGGAAAGTGTTGAAGGGGCACATGGAGTCCATTATCTGCAGAACCTTCACTTCACATGCCCCTTCAACACTTTCCTGATGTTATGGTTTACCAAGTTGAAATCCTTAGTGAAGTCTATGAAGATGAGTGCCATCGAGGTCTTGCATCTCTCCAAGTTGCAGTATATGAAGCATTTTTCCAAGCTGGAGTTTATGAAACCTAGGAGGATGACAAGGCTGTGGGTGATGAAGGAAGGCTTCATATTTTCAAGTTACTATCCTCAAGAAAGTAGCAGTTATACAGTAGCTTTATAAAGGGGTTTCTATGAAAAGAAAAAAATGTGTGCTGAATATGATGATGGTACATATACCATCTATGATTTATAGAATTATTGAGCTAGGAGTGCCAGTTTTCAATTTGTCTTTCAGTGATTAGGTTAGTTATTGTGTTATTTAGAGTATGGATTTGTTCTCTGATTGCTGTTGATAATGAGTTGTTGTGTCTGAGTTGAGTTCTGGGCTTTAGAGGTATGTAACTGGTGCGAAAAAATTTTGGTATATTATTTCTGTGCCCTTGTGATATGTGCTTTTTACTGGCTTGTTTGGAAATGTTAATGAAGTGTAAGATTAGGAATGAGAACTCATATTTATGGAAGTTTTGGAGCTTTGTGTCCATGTACTGTTTGAAGGCTGACCAGTCTGCTTTCCTGTTGTTTGTGTAAGTTTTTTGGTGTAGGCAATGATTGGATAGGCTAAATGGAGTGCTTTCAGGATGGTTAGGTGGTTAGAGGATAGTTCGTGTAGTGTGCTCCAGTTATTGTGGTGTTAGTGTAGGTTGCATAGGCTGAGGATAATGAGAGGTTGTGGTTGATTTTTGAGTAGTCCATCTAGGGGTTTATGGATGTGAATGTTTAGCATTAAAATCTCCGCATAGGTGTTGGGCGTGCTGGTGAGGTTCTGCAGTTGGGAGTTTATATGGGGAAAGAGAGATATGGAGGGGTAGGAATGTAGATGTTGATAATGTTGTAGTAGGCTCTGTGAATTTTTTTTTCATGGATGAATTTCTATGATGTTGTCACTGTTTGTGAGCTGTTTTGTTGTGTCAAAGGTGTTGAAGAAACATATAGTTTAGGGGAAATGTGGTATGCATTCTTCTCCTTGTCCCTGCAGTATTTTGTGTTGTACAGTTCTGTAGTTATAGAGAGGTGGGAGACTAAGTCTGGGTGTGAGTCTGGTTTCTTGGATAATGGCTGTGTGGGTGTCTTCTCTGAGTTGGATGAATATTTCTGTGTATTTGTTTCTTATGCCATTGGCACTGAGTATTTTGCTGGTGTTTTATAAAGTAGAATAATTTGTTTGTGAAGAGTGAGAGTGCATAGGTGTTTGTGCTGTAGGTGAGAGGGTTTGTGATGGGGCTGTGGGAGTTTCTGTCTGAGTGGTTGGTGCTTTCCAATGTTTTGAGTAGTCCCTAAAAGAATGACAATGCTATGCAGTGGAGATGATACCACTAGGTGCAGTTTCATCATCTGATGGGAGTAGTGCTTTTTTGTGACAGGCATTTGGCACTATGGGCAGAGGTATACTGAATTTCTAGGGTTAGGGTTAATGTCAATGGCTGGCATTAATAGTTGGGAGATTGTGATTGGGCCACCTTATGAGATTCCTGCAGTGCTAAGGAAGCTGGCCACACCACTGGTTAAGAGACCACAGGTCAAAAAGCATTGTGATGTGTGTGCATGTATGTATGTGTAGATAGTGCAGGTAATTGACTAGTAAGTGCTTGGTGTTTTGTTTATCGTAGTTGCGTCATGGACATGAAGATTCTTGAGAGATGATGTAATGTAGTGTAGTTGTGACGGATGATGTCCAGAGCATAAGTGGGAGAGTATGACTCGTGTTTGTTTGGGAAGTATGATATCTGATGGGTGTATGTCTGGTGGTTTGGAGTTTATTTAATGTTTGTCAGGTTATTTAAGTTTAAATATATTTTGTTAGTGTTATATTTGTTGGGATAGTGGGGATTTTTTCATAAAAGTTACTGAAGTGTAAGGCAGGGGTAAGCATTAGATTTCTCCTTGGGGACTGTAGGTTGGTTTGTATCGGGAAGGTCTTTGTTTCATTGTGAAGATGTTGAGTTTGTGGTAACTAGACAGCAGTACTTGTACTAATTGCATTCTTTTGTGTGATTTGCGATGCTACTAGGCAGCCAGTAGTTTTACTTTTGCATTCTTTTATGTGGTTTGCTTAAAATATTTCAAAAGCCTCATGTGGCATTAGTGGCATCACATGTCAAAGGAGCAATTCACTTGCGAGTGGCTGTTGTCACCATGGCAGGATGTTTGACTCATTTTAGCATATGGTGGTGGTTCAGCCCAAGTTCTTATGTTGTAATATTGCCAGCATTTGTTCTGACTGCACTATTTTGTGTGGTTTCCTTGAAATGTTTCAAGGACTGCACATAGCATATGTGGCATTAGTGGCAATTACTTGTCAAAGCAAGTGTGTACAAGCAAGTGCTACTGTCACCAAGGCAGGATGTCTGACTCACTTCAGCATGTGGTGATGCAACTCACATTCTTATGTCATAACATTGCCTTTTAACCTCCAGAAACCCCTTGTAAGTTCTGGCTGAGTGGAAAGGTGCTTCCCTAATCAGCTGAGTGCAAAGGGGATGCAAGGAATATATGGTCATTAGGGGAGCACTTGTGATGTTTCATGATATAACTTATCATGTATTTTGCATTGTATATTAATATATTGTACAAATTGAAACTTCATTTTAGAACAAACAAATATGAAAAGAAATGCCATAATGGTGATCTCTCATTTAATGGACTAATAGAGGGGAGGGGCTGTCCTTTAATGCCGAAAGTCCGTTAAATCGAATGTAGCCATTTTTTGATACAACATACAATACTACAATATACAGTTCACATGCTTTCTTTTGACTCCTCTATCACTTGATGCCATTCTGAATTGTAAGGATTGCAAAATTATTCAGTAAATAAAGTCACAAATCTCTGTATACAACTGTCCACACTTTAGCTTGAGGCAGACGAGACCAAAACAAAGTAAGTATACCCCATGCTACCAAAAACAAGTGTGATATGAAATGTGTATGGTTCAGTGCTTGAGATTTTTTTTTTTTCAGTCAATATATTATTATTCGCCCAATCCGTTAAATCCGAAATGTGTTATATCGGGGTCCGTTAAATCGAGGGATTACTGTATATGTTTTAAGTAGTGTGTCCAGGATGCTATTTCTTTTGCTTCATTTACTTACACACACATAAGGTTATGATCTCTCTGCTATTGTATCATTGTACTGCATTTGTAGCAATGTATATTGATATCTTGTGTAATACACACATAGGGTTATGATCTCTCACTACTATTGTATCGATGTACTACATTTTTAGCAATGTATATTGATATTTTGTATAATTTGATATTTTATTTTGGTACAAATTACAAATACATGAGGAAAGAAAAGAAGATACTTTGTTTTTTAGAAACATTTCTGTTTTGTGATAGAAGAACTTACAGAATCATGTTTTCTGCTGATTATGAATACACCACATTTTAATAAACAAAAATAGATAATTATTGCACAGAAAGTAAATAACCCATCTTATAAGTGAGATTTAATGAAGGTGGTTGAGCAGAGTGTTGGAGGGCCCCCACCACATATTCTTATACAGGTTGTACCTCTCTAATCCAACATTCTTTGGTCCAGCAGCTCCCATGGTTTGGCACGTTATGATTCTGCCACCATATGTTTGTGGATCTGCCACCAGGGTAGCGCTGTTAGCAGCACTAAGACGCCAAAAACTGTTTACAATGCAGCCGAGCTAATTAGCAGTCCTGTTAATTTCGTATAGCCCCATAACAAGTATATAATGCTGACGAATCTGCCTTGTATTGATGTCGTATGCCACGAAAAACCCTTGCCCAAGATAATGAGGAGTCTCCATCTGGGGGCAAGGATTTCAAAGATAGGGTAACAGTTCTTGGCTGCAGCATTGCTGCAGGAACACATAAAACCAAGCTGTAAGCTGAGTCAGGCTGCCCACACTTTGGTCCTGATGCTTCTGCAAATTGGCCCATAATTATCTCAGTAATGTTTGTATATCAGAACATGGAATATTCTTCAGTAAATCAGTTTAAACACTTTACCATTTTGTGCCCAAGATTTTAACTTGGGCCACCAAAAATGGTAAGTGAATAGTTTACCAATGTACCACCAATGGGACAACAAACCAATCACTCCTAAGCTGCTGCAACTACAGCTCCAGGATCCCAGCCCACCTCTACTCCATCTTGTTGTAAAAACACAGTCTTGCCCCCAAATGTCTCATCTGATCATGTTCTCAGGAATGTATCTATTCTAACAGAACTTCCCCCTCCTGCAGCCCCTTCTAAGCATAAATATTGTCACCTGGACAAAGCTGATTGGAATAACTTATGTAACTTCTTTTCTGACTTTCCTTGGGTAAATTAATGTTTCTTTGGTGGTGATGTTTCTGCTTCTTCTGAATGCAGAGCAGAGGTTATTCTTGTGGGAATGGAAGCACTTATCCCCTCTTCCTCCAAGACAACCTCTCCATCCGATCCATGGTTCAACTGTTCCTGTTCTGAGGCCATTCATGTAAGGGATCAGGCATATCAGGCTTGGAAAAACTCTCCCTCCTCTAGCTCCCATTCAGCTTTCATTAGTGCCTGTAAACGCTGCAGCCACGTTATCCATGAGACGAAGCATTCCTTTATTCAAAGGAAGTGCATAATCTCTCCTCATCATCCACTGATAGGTCTTTCTGGTCTTTAGCTAAGGGTATCTGAAACAACTTCTGTCGCTCTACTTTCCCTTCACCTATCTGCTCTGACAGTACTATAACTGTCTCTCCCATAGACAAGGTAACCCTCTTTGGTTCCCATTTCTCCTCTAACTCCACCATGGATGACTCTTACATTCCTTTACCCCTTGATGCTCTGCTTAATAATCCTATGCCTCTTCCCATTATCTCTTTTCGGACTGTCCAAAAAGCACTTCTTTCTCTGGACACAAGCAAAGCTTATGGTCCTGATGGCATGCATTCTCATGTACTGAAATAGTGTGCCTCGGAACTTGCACCTGTACTTACTCGGTTGTTCCATTTCTGTTTAAAAACCAAAACTTTTCCTTGGAAACATGCTTTGATACATCCCATTCCTAAGAAGGGTGACCGTTCTGACCCCTCTAACTATCGTCCTGTTGAATTGACATCTACCATTTCCAAAGTCTTTGAATCCCTTCTCAACTCCCATATCCTTAAACACCTTGAAAATCACAGTCTTCTCCCTGATCACCAGTATGGCTTCCATAAGGTGAGATCCACTGGTGATATTCTCTCCTATCTTACTACCGTCTGATCATCATTCCTGAAAGATTTTGGGGAGTCAAATTTAGTTGCCCTTGACATATGTAAGACTTTTGACAGGGTTTGGCATCAGGGTCTCATCTCTAAGCTCCCCTCTTGGCTTCCCTCCTTCACTTTGCTCCTTCATATCTAGCTTACTCTCCAGCTGATCTATCTCTGTGGTTGTTGATGGATCAGCCTCCCCCCTTTTCTCCATCAACAACGGTGTCCCTCAAGGTTCTGTCCTGTCCCCTACACTTTTCTTCCTTTTCTTCAACAATTTCCTTTTCTCTACGAACAGTCCAATGCACTCATATGCTGATAACTCAACACTACATTCATCCACATCCTTCACTTCTGCTCCCTCTTCTCTCACTCGATCTGCATCTGGTCTTGACACAGATTCCTCAGTAAACTTAGACTTGGACTGGATATCTCAGTGGAGTACACAAAATCTAGTTAAGTTTAATGCCTCCAAGACCCAATTTCTACACATCTCTATCGAAAACTTCTCACAACTCTCGTCTTTCCTGTGATGGTTCTGTAATTCCACCTCTTGACTCAATGAACATACTTATTATGACTATCACATCCACTCTTTCTTGGAAACCCTATGTTATGGGAATAGCTAAGCCTGCCTCTAAGAAACTGGGTGTCCTGTTTAGATGTTGAAACTTCTTTTCTTCTGAACAGTTGCTCTGTTTATACAAAGGATTGATTCGTCCTTGTAGGGAGTACTGCTCTCACATTTAGGGTGGTTCTAGCCCTGTATTCTTAATTGACAGAGTTGAGTCAAAAGCGGTCTGACTTATAACTGTCACAGGCTAACTTCCAAACTTGACCCGCTTGCCCTGTGCTGCAATGTTGGTTCACTTTCCATCTTCTGTAGGTATTACTTTGGTTTTTGCTCCCAAGAGCTGGCTGCTTGTGTGTCCCTACCACAAGCTAGACTACGCAATACTCGGCAAGCCACTGCATTGCATGATTGTGTGGCCATTGGCAACTCAAGGGTTTGCCATTTTGATAACTGCTTCTTTCCTTACATGTCGTAGCTTTGGAACTCTCTACCTTCCCATGTCTTTCCCAATACCTATGACCTGGCTTATTTCAAAAGACTGGTCTTTCACTTTCCCAAAAATTCGTAAATACTTTCCCTTCTTTTCTTTTTCCGTTTCTTTATTCTCAATATTTCAGTTAGGGCCCGGTCTTGATGTGGACATTTGTCTGTGACTGGAGCCTTCAACATAAAAAAACTATGGCCTAGTAGGATGAGACAGGTTGCACATACTTTGGTCCTGAGGATGCCACAAAATGACTTAGGGCACCTTGATAATGTATTTTTAACAGAACATGTAATGTTCACATGTAAATCATCATAAACAATCCATTGAACTCCTGAGAATTGGACCTGGGCCAGTGAGAATGGTAAAGAAACAGTGTACAACAAAAACAGAATCCCTCTCCAAATCTGCTTTAGGATCCCCATCCACACTCTGTGGGTCAGCTGGGTGAGATAGGCTGCCAAAACTCTGTTCCTTAAGATGCTGTAAATTAACTCACATGCATCTCGGTAATGTCTGTGTATCAAAGCATATAATGTTCACACATAAATCAATCTGAACAGTTTTTACCATTTTTACCATTTTTTGGAATGATAGTGTAAAAGGGATGTGTAATGATAAGTGCAGAATAAATGAGAGAGCTGACCAGGATTTGCTGAAGTGATTCAGACATATGGAGGGGATGAGCAGAGAAAGACAGACTGAGAGGATCTGCATGTTAGAAGTAAAAGGAGAAAAGGGGTCAGGGAGACTAAGAATGAGATGGATGGATGGAGAGAAGGAGGCTAAAAGGTGTGAAGACATGTACATTCACGATAGAATTATTTAGATTGTTATGGTATATGTTAGGTGATATACTTTCATGGTAATGAACCAAGGTATATGAAGTGGTCAAGGTAATCTATAGAAGGGTCTATGGGGCTTCACTCTTGTTGGTTAGCTCTGATTTTAGTGCTTTATACTTTAATCTAAAAGTAGATATTTTTAATTAAGGCCATTATTTGTATGTTTGAGACACTATGTCATTAATTCAGGACAAGCAAGAGGATATAAGAAAAGGTATAAGAGAATCAGATATCATATGGTACATCTGATTTATTGGAGAATGATTTTGTAATCATGACTTAGAATATCTGATTAATTTCTGTGTAAAAGTTCATTAGTTTACTTACCTTCTTTGTATGTCTTTCTTCAGTATGCAATGGGCATGGATCAGGAGCTGATAGACAAGCAGGTTATCCATGGTCATGTTGTACCTGGGAGGGTCCTTTTCACCCGTGCTGTGGAGAACCAGAATGAACAGTATGAGAGCTTGGCATTCACAGACAACCTGAAAGTGTTTGTGTCTATGGAGAAAGTCAGTAGTACTGCAAATGAGAACATGACTTGTAAGTATTTTGGTTTTTAACATGATATAATGAGATGTTTAGGGATGAAATGCAAGTATAGATTTTGCAAAGTCCTTTAGAAAAAGAGAAAAAAGTGTACTAAATTGTGTTACAGGTATCAGGGAAGAAAGACTGGAAAAGGTGATAGAATTTAAGTATTTGAGAGCTATCTTAGGTAAGTTTGGTGATATGGAAGGAGAGAGCAGTACAGAGTTGGAGTCATTAGCTCCCTTAATAGAATAATGAAGGACAGAGGGGTAAGCATGGAAGTAATGAAGAGATTAAGGGATAGTGTACCTCTCCTGACCCTAAACTATGCAGCCAAAACATGGATAAGGGATAAGTCTCAGGGGTCAAGAATCCAGTCTGTGGAAGTAATCTGTTTGAGAAAAGCATGTATTACTAAATGAAATGAAGAAAGCATGAGAAGGTGTATGAAAGATTTGGTATCACGGAACACAAAGAGAATGCATTGTGGAGTGGTAGAGTGGGTTAAACATAATACTTTAAGGTGGTGTGGGCATGTGGAAAGAATGCAGTCAAGGGGAATTCACAGAGAGTGTAAGGTAGTACAATTAAAGGGGTTGGTGTGAGAGCAAGACCACTTGTGATATGGGAAAACAGAGTGAAAGAGTACAAGAGGGAGAAAAATTGGGGAAAAATTCGTGTAATGTTTTATGCAGGGTAGACGAGTAAGAACAGGGATAAGTGGAGACTCTTTTGCTGTGGCCACCCTCTTGGTGGTAGTTTCTGGAGGGAATAGGCTTCAGAGGTATAGGTAGATAGAAAATCTTTTTTCTCATCACCAGTTTGTCCACAAGCATGAGACACATTCTGCTGGATGTCCCTAGGAAAATCAGATTTAGGACCTCCCAGTATTTCTGGTGAGGAAACAAAGACCATCCTCACCTTTTGTGGCAGCTTGCTTGTTTAAGGCCAGCTTTTCACCAATCAGAGACTGCTGCAGAGATAGCATCATCAACCTTCATGGTCCAGACTATTAGTAGCTCACAGAATTTTATATGATCCTTTTGCTGTCAAGATGCCTGCTACTTGCAATCAGGCTGGCTATTTCCATCTTATAGATTAATGTTCTTTTTTCTTCTTTTTTATATTTACTACATAGTTTACTAAGAGAATGGTGCACTGTATATGTGTTTAAGCTAATTTGTAAGTATACTTATTTATTTTGTTTTGATTAGAATTATCCCAGTACCTCTTTCTAAGAAAGAGTTCTGTTGTTATCCAGGACATCTTTTGAGGAGCTGCTGCAGCTCAAGGCTGTGCTACTTTCATTGGCAGGGAAATGCAGACTCTATTGAAGTTAGGAATTTTTTAATGAAACAGTTGTTAGTGCACCCTCACCAAAGGTGACTTCATTTACAGTGTACCTCAAACAGGCAAAGGAAACCAGAAACTGGCAAATGCCTTCTGGTTTTGACCAAATACATGTCATGATCAAGTACTGTTACCTGTAAAGTGCTTTAGAGTTGACCTGGTTATCTCATTACTAGTTCTTTCTTAATTAAATTGGGTGATAAGAGAACACATAGGAAAAATATTTGCCTCAGTCTCCAAACAAGATGGAGGATGGAGGAGGAAGAGGAGGCCAGCAATAGTGATAGTGAGTGGAGCTTCATTTTCTATGGTTGATTGACTAAGGTAGTTTACATCCTGGTGTTGGCCTTGAGATGACTCTTTTGCATGTTTAAATGAATGCTTTGCACTTTTTCTGTACTATTTTTAAGTGCTTAGTAACTAGAATTTAATAATAAGGGATGTTTAAAAAGAAAAGGTATTCATATCAGGTGGCTTAGTAAAAACAATGGACCTAATATGAATGATGGTCTTTGTTATGCCTCGAGTTTACAGGAAGCATTTGGTGATGGGTGTCCAGTAAGATAAATGTTCCTTGTTCTGTTTTATTAGTGTATATGCTGATCATTATGTGATGTTTACAATGTTATAACTACAGTTTTATAACAACAGTGTCAAAATGACTAGAAAAAAGGTAATGAGTGCTAGTGAGAGCGGAGATACAGAGAAAAGTCATATTTAGATGTAGAATCAGTAGTATTAAGTTGGTGTAAAAAATGTGAATTATCCATATTTCAGAAATATTAGAACTTAGTACATCCACAGTGGGTGGCAAAATAAAAGTTAGTTGTAAGGTTTATTGAATGATTTTTTTGATGTCTGGGTTGGGGTTACTATTATTGGCTTCCGTTTATAGTTCGGGGATGCTAGGTGGCACATCACCCCCAGCGGTGAAAAAAATGAGTGTGAACATGCAGAATGATTAGCTTTGATCAATGCTATGGCACAGTGGTCAGGGACAGCCTAAGGCCATTCATCACTAAGGCTCAGGGTAAGAAAGGTTTCTGTGGGGCAGGAAGATGGCTGCTTGGAGGGATAGCCTCTTTGCGTAGGGATGGTCCTGGCACAGGGCTACACAGCTTCTGCTATATGTCCCTTCAGCCTACCTCAGTGCTCTGGCTTGTGGTACCATTGCAGACATATGAAACTGGACCAAGCTATTAGAACAGGTGTCACTTATAACCACAGTGATCTCTAACTATAAGCAGATGGCATGAAGATTTTTAGGAGCATCCAGACAGTCTGACAGTATGCTTACAAGAGGATTTTGAATGTGTGAAACACTTGTCAGAAAACTGGCTTTTGAAATTTCCTTCAGAAAAGTACAAAACTTTCAGGGATGGTAAATCCTGAAGGTCATTGTACATTGAAACAAGGTCTAAAACCAATGGAAAGATGAGACTTAGAAAAAGATGTTGAAGTGACAATGTCAGCAGCCTGAGTTTTGACCCCCAAATTTTGGTAGATGTTATCAAGGCAGATGCTATAATAGGAATGATAAGGAGAACATATAAAAGCTTTTATGATATTCAAGCACAGTGATCCCCATGTGGACTATGTGGACTAGGAGTGGTCTCTATGTATGAAAAAGCATGTAGACATTGAAAATGTGTAGAAAAGGAGACTGAAAGCTCTAAGATTACCCATGCTGTCATACTGAAAACTAAGGGGAGATATGATTGAAAAGTATACGATACTAAGAACAAAGTATAATTACAGATGAGTGCAAATTTTCAAAATAAGAGGGATAAATGATTCAATAGGGCTTGAACAGATTTTTAAGAAAGTCCTTAGATGTCAAAAAACATGCAGTTATGTACAGAGTAGTTGATTTAGAGAACTGTTTTCTTACTATTGCAGTTGAAACTGGAAAGTGCTTAGATAAGTTCTGGTGCAAATTTGATGTTCATAATGTCTTTAGAGCTAAGGTGATGACTGGATTGGACCTGATCTACAAAGAAATTTTGGAAGAGGGACTGGTGCCACAGGTGAATAGTGCCCTTTACCAAATTCAGCTATGGAACTATGTAAAACACCTTGAGTTGCATAAGGCACTTGGTCCTGAGGAATTCTCTCTATATGTACGAAAGGAATGTGTAAAGACATTGGATAGGATGCTTGGTTATTCATGTCATGTGAAGAAGATGTCATGCCAGGGTAGTGGAAAAGGACAAATGTCATGCTTATCATTTTGGAAGGGAATGGGAAAGTACATTGACTTATAGACCAGTCTCCTCGTCCCTAACAAGTTTGATCTGTAAAGCATGGAGAAGATAATCCAAAAACAGATGGAAGGCTACTTGTGAAGGGGGAACAACTTATTTGAGAGTCAATACAGATTCAGCATAAGGAGCACTACAAATCTCTTGAACTTCTATGATAGAGTGAGCTCTCACTAAGACAAAAGAGGTGGTTGGGTAGATGGCAGCCCTCTAGAATATCATAAGGTTGGTCAAGAATCAGAATCTGCAAGCAGAAATAAAGAGTAAAGTCTTTCACTGGGTAGAAGATTGTATTAGTGAAAGGGAGCAAAGGATGCATGCTAGAAGAGTTTAGAGAAGGGCAGCTAAGATGGTACCATGATTAAGAGAACAGAGCTACAATGAGAGACTGAGGGCTATCATTTCACCCGTCATGGGATAACATGATCACAACATGTAAGTCTTTAATTCCTTCAGCTCACATCAAAAGTGAAAAGGTGTTCATTGGACCAGAGGCCATGATAAGGACCTAAGCAAGAGCCTTGTTAAAAAAGACTTTCATGGTGTAATGGTCAGCATTCTTAAAGGTGATGCATTCATGGGCCACCCAGGATTGAGCACACATGTTCAAATCCTTGTTGAGGATGTCGGTTCACCATCAACCCATCTGTTTGTCCACCCTTAGGGGTTGGTCGATAAAATGGGTACCTGGCTCAGGTTAGGGTATATATATGTGTCGTGTGAGATGGTTTGATCGAGTAAGTAATGTTAGAGTAAGAGAGATGTGTGGTAATAAAAAGAGTGTAGTTGAGAGAGCAGAAGAGGGTGTGTTGAAATATTATGGACATATGGAACGAATGAGTGAAGAAAGGTTGACAAAGATGATATATGTTTCAGAGGTGGAGGAATCAAGGAGAAGCAGGAGACCAAATTGGAGGTGGAAGGATAGAGTTAAAGGGATTTTGAGCAGTTGGGGCCTGAACATGCAGGAGGGTGAAAGGCAGGCACAGAATAGAGTGAAATGGAATGATGTGGTATATCAGAGTCAACATGCTGTCAGTGGACTGAACCAGGGCACGTGAAATGTCTGGGGTAAACCATGGAAAGGTCTGTTGGGCCTGGATGTGGATAGAAATCTGTGGTTTCAGTGCATTACACATGACAGCTAGAGACTGAGTGTGAGTGAGTGTGACCGTTTTGTCTGTTTCCTGGCACTACTTTGCTGATGCAGAGGGTGGCATCAGGAATGGATGGAGGCTAGCAAGTATGAATATGTACATGTGTATATGTGTATATGCATGTGTATGTATATGTAAGTATATATGTATATGTTGGTATGTATAT
>JAYMFT010073420.1:0-14510 GCA_038088735.1 Panulirus argus
AATGCCACCCCGCCCCACAGGAAATAGCATCGCCCCCCCTATATATATATATATATATATATATATATATATATATATATATATCCTCAGGTCTTCTCTGTATACCGCAGCTAATGTATTATTCACCTGTATATCATGAACCATAATGTACAAGGAAGGTAATGTATACTAATACACTTACATAAATACATACAAGAGGGACTCCGGGAACTGCTGGCGACTTGCTGAACAAGGAGAAAGGTGGAGGGGGAAGGGGGAGGGGAGAAGGGGGAAGGGGCAGGGGGAAGGGGGAGGGGAGGAGGAGGAGGGGGAAGGGAGAAGAGGGGGCTTGAGAGACAACATAGCGTCGGTCTGTGAAGGTAATCACCTGCTGTGGTGGTGTCCCCTTACCGGGGTACCTGCCCTACCACACCGACCGCGCCCACTCCACCACAACCACCGCCACCACTGCTACCACTTCTACTACTGTTGCTACTGCTACTTCCACTGCTACTACTATTACTACTACTACTACTACTACTGCTGCTGCTGCTGCTACCTTCTAGTGCCCCACGGCGTGGCTGGGTGAGGAACAAGGCCTTAAAACTCACTTCTGTCCCACGACCCAGCCCAACACAACTAAAAAAAATGTAAACAACGCGTCTTTTTTTTTTTTTTTTGCCATGACACAATCACAGGAACATCTATCGAACTTGTTTTTCTCGCAGACACGCGAAAACCAAGGTAAGGTCAGAGCCTATAAAAACACGGCTCGAACACTCCTTCATCCAGAACAGTCATGACAATGGTGACATCTTGAGCTCAGGAACGGTATATCGAAGTCAATGGACGACCATGCGAAAAAAAAAAAAAAGAAAAAAAAGGGAGAATCAGATGCCCCAATGCTAAAAAAAAAAAAAAAAATTGTGCCTACAACTGCAGCAGTTCTTAAGAAAAAAGAATTAACAGTAATAGGAAAATAATTCTCTTCGTGGCCCAGTCCCCAGAGACTTTTCCTACGTCTCCCCCGGCCTCTTCATAAGCCCTGGTTCTGTCCACTGACAGCACGTCGCCCATCGTATATCACATCGCTCCAATTCACTCTATCCTCAGTTCACCAACACACACTATCCTCGGGTAGTCTGCTTATCATAAGGCCTTTCACGCCCTCTACTCTCAGGGTACTTCAGTCATTTCCCGAGGATGAGGAAGAACGGTGTCGAACGTCCCCGGAGTCCCCAGAGCATTTATATCATGCCTTCAAGACAACGAGCAAGTTGCACACTGTCCGTGAGACTCCCACTGCGGGTCTATAATAATCCTATCAGACTTCAGTCCTCGTGTAAATACCCTATTCAAGTCTCCCTCCGCGTCGTTCCTATATATATATATATATATATATATATATATATATATATATATATATACATATATATATACTACAGGACTCCCGTCCTACACGAGGACGCTCCTTTCAACCACTCCAGGATAACATTTAAGACGGAGGGAGGGCCGAGGATACGCCAAGGGGAGGAGATCGGAGACGGACGGCGGCAGCGGAGGCGGCATCGGGGGCAGCGAGTCAGGTGTGAGCCGGCCGATAAACAGCTTACCTAGACGCATATAAGGTCATGGGATGATACGGTAACCCGAGCCGCGTCTAACTTTGGCGTGAGCGCCTAATGGGGCACAGGCAGTCTCCCCGATCATCAAACAACAAGTAATTCTACGCCCTTTCCAAAAAATATTTACGTGTATTGGTTAAAATCTTAATTCAGACAAGGTCTACATCATATGCAGCTTAATATCTTTCTCAAACGTGTGGTTGGTTGAGGGATGGCTAATTGTCTTTCCACCCGTCTGAAATGTCTGGCGGGAAGGATTTTCTTAAAGGATTATACGGGACGCTCTCCTGTATTCACACTTTTCGAACGATCTTCGTTATCGACGAAGTGGCCTTAACTATCGACGCAGTGGTCACCATCGACTCGCTCGTCACTGCTGAGGCACTCGGAATCGCCTCGCCTGTCCCCTTACCTGTCACACTCTTCAAACACAGGGAGCAGCAGCAGTGGCTCTCTAGTTCCCTCTCCTCTCCACTGCGACGAACGAAGCCCTCCCATCAGGCACCGTAACTCTCACCGCCTCCTTGGCCGTACCAACGGCGTCGTCGCACTCGCCCTGCGTCAGGTACGTGCCCGTCCCCCTATCTGCCACGGCAGAGTAAGGCTCAAGAGATGTATACTGTGAGTTCATTCGTCTATAACTACATCAAAACTGACCCTTCATGACTGCAATTCGAATCCATTCATATCTGCCAACAGAACTCAACTCTCTCTGAAACTTTACGCTCCTTCCCACTAACTCCGCCCCAGCCCTCTCCCTGTCTCCCTCTGCTTTCTGTACCACCCTTGCCTTCCTTCCTACCACCCCTGCGCTGCGTTAACTCCCCAACACACAAAACTCCATACCAACAACGCTCCTCTCTCCCCAACACTCTAGCCCCTTCCCTCCTCACTCCTCCATATCCTCTCTCCCTGGCACCTTCACTCTCTCGTTAGCTCCCTATCTCCCTTGTTCACTCCCCTAACGCCAGCATACCCCTAGATAACTTCATCAAGCCATAAGAACTCCCTTTTCTCTCTGACACCCTCACTCACTCACTCTCAACCGCTCTCTGAAACTCTTATCCGCTCCCTCAGACCCTAAGAGCCTCCATTCCTCCCCAGGAACCTAGCTCCACAACCCCATCACCCCTCTGAGCTCCCCCTCCAACCCCCCCAGCACCCTCCGACGTCAAATCAGCGACACTTTACCATCAATATCACTTCGACAGCATCCCGACGTGCTGGGTCCTTCGCTTGCCCTTTGAGGTGTTCCTGGCGACGCCCTTTGGACACCTCGGCGCTCAAGTATATTCTACAGGTGTCTTTTGGGGGTTGCCTCATAATACCACCCACCATGGCAAAAACGCAAATGACAACTGTCATGACTGGCTGTGGAGTACCAGGAAGACACAGCGTCATGAAGGCTTTGGCCGCCGTAAGAACACACGAGTACGTGGGAAGGACAGATAACAGAAGACCTGATGGCGAGGTCTTCTTTCGACTTCAACTGCGGCAGGGAAAAGAGAAAGTAAAGCAGAGGACACCTTCCTGGCTGCCTTCTTGGGGGCGGTAATGACAGCAGGGGCGGAGGCGGTTTCTTAGGGCGGCACCACCGGTAGCAGGGGTTAATAGGGGTTTCTGGGACGGTAGCGGCGGCAGCGAGGGAGGGAGAAGGGGGGAAAAGGAAATGATCTCTATGCCAGGGACTGGGGTGGAGGTTGTTTCTGAAGGGCGCGGACTGTTCCTGGGGTGGATAAGGTTTCCGAGAGAAGATGCAACGGCAGCAGGGGGAGAGAACAAGGCTTCTGGCGCAGCACCCACGGCAGAAGCGGGCAGAAGGTCTCTTTGGGGAGGAAGAAGAGAGAGAGAACCTTGGGGTAAGTAGTGAAGGAGGTTCCCAGGGGGCTATACCGGGGGGCGGCCAGACGGAGGTGGAGAATGATGATGTACTGCCGGGTGTCGCAGGCCGACCCAACACCACATTCCCTCTGGAGCGCAAGACTTGGAGCGGCCGGGCCATACATCAGACTCTCCCCGTCTGCAATATCACAACATGGCCAGGTATCATGATAAATGACGGCCTCCCCAGGGGTGGTGGGGAGGAGGAGGAGGGGGAGGAGGAGGAGGAGGAGGAGGGGGATGTGGTTGGGGAGGACCAGCCCTGGGGAGGGGGGTAAAAACTAGCCTTCCCCCTAAGGCCAGGGGGAGGATATCCTGGCTTCCTAATGTTTTCATCAGCAAAAGTTGGATGGAAAAAAAAATCAATTTCCACTGGAAAGCCATTTGCAAAAGATTCCTATCTATCTATCTGTCAATCTTCCTGTCTATCTATCGATCTATTAATCTACCTACTATCTATCTATCAACCCACCTACCTATTTATGTATCATTCTACCTAACAATCTATTCATCTATATATCAATCAATCAATCAGTCTACCGACCTACGTATCTATCTATCTTTTATCATAACTCAATTCCTAACCCCATGGGCTGGATTACGTGCATACACCTTATGAAAGCACTGACACACACACACACACACACACACACAAACTTATATCCTGAACCCATGTTCTTAAGTGGCAGAAGTGTAGCACGGACCTCCACACTTACATAAAAGTGCTTCTTTACATTCTCACTTTACACGGAAAGTTGATTCGTCAAGAAATGGTCTGTAACGGGAGAGAGAGAGAGAGAGAGAGAGAGAGAGAGAGAGAGAGAGAGAGAGAGAGAGAGAGAGAGAGAGAGAGCACGAAAAGAAATGAGGGGGATGTGGGTTGGGGGGTTGGTTGTGAGGAGGAGGAGGAGGAGGAGGAGGGAGGAAGGAACGCCTTTACTAAAGGCCAGCAACAGCAGCAGCACCTTACCCACAGAAGCCAAGGCCAGGTCCCCCTGAGGGCTGAGCCAGGGAAGTCATACCGCGCCACCCGTTACTGTAATTACAGCCAAATGGCGCGGTAATCACGCCATTTTCCATATTTACCCGCCATCTTGCGACACGTTTCCCGTTTTGCGGAGGCAGGAGTCACGGCGAGGAACAGTGCAGGGAGGAGGGAAAAAAAAAAGTGTAAATGACGGTCGCTGTCTTAAATGTGGGTGACTGAGGGACTCTTGTAAATGAAGGAGACTCTTCGAAGCTCTGCAAATTGAGGGGGACTCTGCGAGGCGCGTAAATGAGGAAGAGTCTTCGAGGCTTTTAAATGCGGGCGATAATGTGTTACTTGTAAATGAGGGAGAGACTCTATGGGGCTTGTAAACAAGGATGACAGTAGGTCTTGTGACTCACCATGAGTCCATCAATTCTAGTGACTCACCATGAGTACATTTACACGTGACTCATCATGAGTACATCAATTCTAGCGACTCATCATGAGTACATTCATTCTAGTGACTCATCATGAGTGCAACTACTCAAGTGACGCATCATGAGTGCATTCATACTACTGACTCACCCATCATGCACCCACAACGGCGCTCCGGGTAGCGCAGGTGCGCCCGTTCCCCGTACTTCAAACAAGCTAAGTTACATGTGATTCAATCGCTGGTGGGTTACGCCTGTGAACCGCTACTGTGCCGGAGCTTCACCGTTTACCGAAGCCGAACTTACCACGCCGCTCCCACCCATACCATACAGCCGAACGCCGAATACACATCACTCGGCAACCTTCTGCTTTTTCCCTTGGGAGGAATTCCGCTACAGGAGGCCTTGAGCTATGGCACCTGCAAATGCGACGCGGCCAAAGAACACGACCCTGCAAGACGCCCCCGTAGCCGATACCACTTTTAAAGAGGAGAGTGTTTTGAACACAAGTCCCCTTCGATATATTGCCAAAAATATTACAACGAAGTTCAGTCAGCTCGTCTGGAAGCAAATATGTGAAGGAGGATTCAGCTAAGGGAGCTACTCTTAGTCTGTCAACAGCTCTGCCGTTGCCATACACCCGTGTGAGGCCGATTCCCGAAGGAGGAACAACGACATGGTCCTCCCTCCCCCCGAGTTGGTTTGCCTGCGCCCCTCGAGGGAAGTATGTCAGTCAACCTGCCGACCGAGCCCCGGCCGCCACCACCACCACCGCGATCATCGTTTTCTTCGGCCGCCACCGCGACAACCACAGCGCCACCGCACCGGCCGCCGCAAACTGCCATCCGTCGCTGACGCTGCCGCCAGCAGAAGGAGCAGCAGCAGGAGCAGCTGCTGCCGCTGCTGCGGCGGCGGCAGAGGTACCACCAGAAGCAGCAGGGCTACCATCACTACCATCACCATCAGCGCCATGGCCACAACCCGTCATCACCCACCAACACACACAACTCGTTTCAACCATCACCATCACAACTTCCGCAAGCTCCACTCACCAACAACCGTCTCCGTCACAACATCCACAGCTGCCACAGGACCCTATCACCACCACCACCACGACCATCTTATTCACCACTGTGGCGAAAAAACAGTCGCAGCATCTAACACCTCCCACTGGCGAGCAGATACCGAGGAAATTAACTCATGCCTACGACACGCACTTCTACAACAACCACTGAGGCATTCTACAACTGTTCATAACTCCTTCACAACCGCCTGCCGCGTGCTACATCTGCCCTACCCTACCTCCCCCAGCACCTCCGTGTGTATAGAGCCATCAACAACAGCTCGCCCCTTCCTCCTCCTCCCCCTTCCTGCCAACTAACTCTCCCTACAGCTGCCTTGCTACAAGCTACAGCAACAGGTCCTGTCTAATCTGCCCTGCCGCCGTCTACCACAGAGGCGGCCCAGCGCTCTCGCCCTGGAGAGGCGAGCCCCTGATGCCGTCTTGGGCAATAATTCGTGCTTTCTCAGCTCTGATGCCTCCCCAATTCCTAACACTATTGCCGGGCTCCACTCACTAAGCCATCTCCTCCACCGGCTGCGCCTCCTCCAGGCTCCGGCCGGAGCGCTCCTGGCCCTACTGGCTTCCTGGAGCAGCGACGGCGTGTGCAATTGAGCGGGAGGCAATAGCTGGGACCGTGCGTCGGTCGGCTGGAAGGCAAGTGTTATTGCACCAAATGGAACGCTTTGGAGGCAGCCGTGCAGACCTGGAGGAGGAAATAGAACCGGTAAGGACAACTACATTTTAGCTTTCGACTGGCGCAATAGATGCCGCTGGGGCAGGGGGGGGGGGCGTCGAGGGGGCGGCCCAGCTTCTACCACAGCTTCCAGGACGCCGTATGGCTGGAACGGTACACAGATACACACACCCACACAAAGCCTCCCAGAGGTGGAGATCGCATCTGACTCATGTTCCAAGATCTCTCGAAACGCTGCTTCGGTGGCTTGAGATTTCTCGTCAAAGTTGCATCGGCCATGCAAGTTGCAACACACACAAGGCCACGCCGGTGCAACATGCAGAGCCACAGTGATCCCAGGTTCACCACTAATAGCCAACACTGATGTAATGTTCAACACGGCTGAATCTGCGTAACACCTGCCTTGCATCCAACACTTGATACAGCACTTCGATCAGACACCTAATTAAACACCAGTGCTAAATCCAGCACAGAATGGAACACTTGAGTTTGATCAAAGTCTCGTAAGCGCCGCTTGTGCGATATTAAACAAACAACGCATTTTACACTCTTCAGTTGTGAATGTAATCACGTAAATATGACTTCGCACTTCGGATAACATTAATGATTTTACGAATGGTGCAAAAGAGCAGACAGGTCCGCAGGCGACTGTCCGAAGTCACAAGAGACCAGACAGGTCCACTAGCGACGGTCCGAAGTCAACAACACTTGTTCCAGCGACTGGAAACACCCTGGCTTGGTCCCCTGGAGCGTAGACGGCAAAAACAGAAATACTGCAACTAACACAGGGGAAAACACAGGCGGGACCGACCGATCATCCGTCTGCTCCTCATACACACACTGACTCGGGTCCAGTGACGCAAGTGAAGTACATGGGTATAGCGCCTCAGATACAGTGGGGGAATACTGGGCAAATATCCATGGCTCAGAGGTGTTCAATACTCTATTTGGTGCCCCAAAACTATCCAACAACTTTTTTGTCACACAGGCTTCTGTTTTCCAGATATGGTCTTGCGCGGTCTCGCCCGTTGCTATAAATGGTACGTATTCTCTCTCTCTCTCTCTCTCTCTCTCTCTCTCTCTCTCTATATATATATATATATATATATATATATATATATATATATATATATATATAGCGTTGATCCCCTAAAAGGTATCACATTTAGGCTCTGACAGATCGGCCTCGGACATTTTTCAGCACCCTGTGCCTTTCGCTTGGAAAGCAAGAGGATTCTGAACCACTACCTGCACATCTGGTGTGACGGAATATAAATCCATCACCGGCTATGCAAATCCCCGTTCCACCAGCGGGATTCCACACGTCGGCATCCGCCTACAACACCTAACTTTTACGAGCAGGTGGCGACTTACCAAATGACACACTGCTTAGGTCCTGATGATAATACGGGTTCCATTTTCTCGCGATCTGCATCTCATTTTCCTTTTTGTGTGCTCGAGTGTAGGGGGAATAAATTTCTATTCTTTAGCCAGTGAGACTTGTTTATACAGTCTGGTTCGGTATGCAAGGACGAGGTTCTTCTTGGAAAAAATCTACTCATGTTGTCCTTGTGTGTGCTTCTGTCTTCCCCCGTCCCCCCTTGTCTCTAACCCTGTCCACCGTGACTCAGGGTATAACATAACATAAAAAGAATTCTGTCAAATTTTCTGGCCTTCGCCTATGCACCCACCCAAACACACACAGACACACACACACACACACACTGGTGTCACCCTGGACCGGAACCAAAGTCACACTACCACTCGACCATGTACCACAAGACACACTAGAAAAATAGGCTTAGTCTACTTTCAAAACAGAGATAAAGGAAGAAATTCCTAGGTTTTTATATGGCATTACCAAAGCATATGACAATAAAAAATAAAAAAACAGAAAAAACAGAATTTATCGTGATTCAAAGAAGGGAACCCAGACGCCATCTTCCCCTACACCGGCAGTCTTTGGACCCAATACACACCTCACTGTATTTCCCCCCACTAAAGATACAGACACGCCAATTACAACGACCTACTCCACAATTAGCATTGCCCGTTCCCCAATTACCAGTTAACAAGGGAGGGGACATCGGGGATGTACCGGAGCTTGAGGTCCTGAAGCAGGGACATCACGGTGGGTAGGAGATCAGGGGGATACCCTGCGGCAGGCCCTGAGGGAGGCCCTGAAGACCTCCTCCTCCAAGTACCCATAAAATCCCTCCTTTTAAAGTTTAAGTTTACACGTCTGAGCCGCAGGCCCGCCGCTCCACATCTCTCCACCTGCAGCACAGCCTCGGGGAAAGGAAAGGAAAAAGACGCACACGGACGACATAAAAAAAAAATATAATAAATGATACGAAACTAACGCTATACCGCAGCCACAAATACGGGAATTCCAAGCAGCAGCCGAGGAAATGAGGTAGACATTGTACACACACAACCCCAACAGCCACAAATTCAAGAAATTCCAGGAAGCGAGGTGGACGCTGTACACACATGACCTCAACAATCGCGACCAGATCGGCGGGAGTGGGAAGCACTGTTCTTTCCCTGGAAAAAAAAAAAACAAAGAAAAAAGGGTGAACTCAACCAAGCCTTCTGCATAGGCACTCGACAAACGCGACCACGGAAATCGTATCGTAATGCCCGGAAAGGGAACAACCGATGTCGTGCAGTAGATCCGTGAAGGGGCTATGTGGGGTGGCCTGAGGAGGGCTGCAGCGTCCAACAGCTTGGTTGACCAATGATCAAACCCAGCAACTTGGTGAGCAACCTGCTCCCGGCCCGTAGACCCAAGTCCCCACATCCCTGCCTTTCCTCACCAGTCCTCGAGAGGCAGCTCCCACATTCAGTAAAATGGACAGACATTATCGATTACGATCCTGCTATATGGGCAGACCTTCTTCATCTCTTCTTAATCATAAAACCAAATAACCCGAGGAAGCTCTACCAAAATCGCCGAGATCCGTACCACCTATATACCTTCCATGGGAGACTGTACAACGAACTTCGTTGTAAGAGGTGTCACAGAAATAGACCTGTGGCGAGACTGGAGCTTTGAGACTGGAGACAGGAGACGCGTGTCACCGTGAGAGATAAATGGAGGAATCTAGAGGCGTCGTTGCGTACCCACACCACGTCCATGTGAAGTAATCGTGTAATTCATCTGTAATCAAGCCAGATGGTAAATGTAATCCTAAAAAAAATGAGTGATAAATTTGCACCCTTCATGGATGTAGGATGTCGAAGGACTCCTTTTTGACCGCGTCTGTAACAAATCGAGAAAATTACTCAGCACACAGTAGCAAGGAAGGGAAAACAGATACAAAAGAAGCGGTCATGTGGGTGGTCCCCTCTCCTGTCCGGCCCAGCACGCCATCTGTATGAAGCTGAGCTGAGAAGCGGGTCAGCCCCGTTCCCCATATTTACACAACCACTCGCCTCCCAGCTCCCGATACCCAATCCTCTCTCTCGCCCCCGGGAATTTGGCAACACAAGATTTCTTCTTTTATTCCAATTTCTTCCAAACAAAACTATACATGTATACAAAAAAATCAAAAAAATCCATATATAAAAATAGAGACACTGAGCTGAAAATAATTACTGATAAATCCTTAAAAGATTGTGGAGGTAAAAGCTCCCTCATGTCTCGCCATTGAAATTAAAAATTCTTCGTTGTCTCAGAAAAAAATCTAAATTTCTCATTTTTTTTTTTTTTTTGGGGGGAGGGGTTTCCAGACATGAGAAGCGCTAACACACACACACACACACCTCGTGGAATCCTGCCCCCTCCCCTCCCCCGTCCAGCCTCAATAACTCCCCCCCCCACTGCCCCTCCTCCCACACACAAGATGTGTGGCTCTACCGACATACGTTTTAGGAGAAAGGGGGGGGAAACCGACCAACGTTTTCTTTTTACGTTTTCTTTTTTGTTCATCCTTTCTTTTGGAACGGAACGGCTCTGCAGTGAAGAGGGTTTAAGAGGAGACCATGCGAGTTTTATGGGTGCAATGTTACACACTGGGGAGCAGAATCTCCCCACCCTTTCCTCCCCTCCCCTCACAGAAAAAAAAAAGAAACGTTTGAACGAGTAGTTTTCAGATTACTGTATAACTATATATCCAAACGTTTCGTATTTCGGAAACGTTGTGAAGTCAAAAACGGCACAAGGTGCTCTAAAAAATATATGAATTAAAAAAGAAGGCTTTTAACATCTAGAATTACGCCAGACGAAACAATACGCCGAGACAATACGAAGCCATAGCCTTATTTCCATGACGCCAGACGATAAACTGTACGGTGCTGAGGGAGAGAGTAAAACTCGTGTTCGCAATTGAGGAAACACACCAAGGAGCGTTCTTAGGACACGACATTTTCCAGGGTTTTACCGAGAGAGAGAGAGAGAGAGAGAGAGAGAGAGAGAGAGAGAGAGAGAGAGAGAGAGAGGGGGGGGGGGAAGGTAAGGGGAGGAGAGAAAATATACAACAAGCATTGACGTGCAGGGGGAGAGAATCGTAAAGAACACCCCCCGACGACCTCTTTGAGGGGAGAGGAAAAAAGGAGAAAAAACAATTTTAAGAGACACGTTAAAAGGGACATTTCTTCTCCTGCCTAAAACTGCTGCTACTGGTTCGGGGTATTACGTAAATACAAGACGCGAGAATACTATCCCTCGGAAGCTGCTGGCGCTGTCCTTCGGAGGCTGTCACTGTCTCCTGGAAGCCGGCACTCTCCTTGAATGGCTGACACTGTCCCTTGGAGGCCGGCACTATTCCTTGGAGGATGGCACTGTCCCTAGGGGTCCGGCACTGCCCACGACTCCTCCTCCCCGGCGGCGGCCATTACTTCCCCCACCACTGGCACTTCGTCTTCATTTCGGCTCCACGGAAAATCCTAAAGTCTCTCCTTGTCATTTTTTTCCCACTAGGATTAGTTCCAATTTTACCCACAGAGGGAGGGAGAAAATGTGCCGCGCTCAGCACTTAATAAACCTTTATTTCACCAGTTTTACTGCCGCCTTCCGCTCTCTCGCTTTACAACTAATAAAGAAGCTGTATTTTTTCCTCTTGCACCAGAACCCTTTACTTTCCTTTTTATTTATGCTCCTACAAACTTTTGTTTTTTCAATCTCTTTTGAATTCGTGGCGGCAAGTGGTTTTGACTTCGTCACACGACCTGTGACAGACGGATTCTATAATGCTATGGCTTCACCATATACTGTTTGTTGACAGTGACATGATCATCATCAACTCGGCTTTTGCAGTGAAGCTTTACCAGTGTAATCAGTGAATCCACTTGCATTTCAGTGACTCTCTTACGTATTATAACTAATCAAAAACATATGGCTAAATTATAATCCTTATCTACCATACATATATAAACGTTTCTTTACCTTTCTTTACTGAATGACCTACAATCTCTCCTTTCTTTCTCCGACCCGTCGGAACTTTTCTTAACTTCCTACAAACCAGAAATAAACACCTGAAACTTCATTCGCCAACTATAAAGTTGCTGAAACGTGTGCGTGTGTGTGTGTGTGTGTGTGTCTCTAACTCCCACAGCTTGAACCTCGAACCCTGAACAAGCAAATCTCCCCAAACTTATAAACCCCGGTGCAAGAACTGAAAAGAACCTTTGACTTAAAACATAATAATAAACCATTTACGAACTCTTCAAAATGGTGCCCATACTTTTCATCAGCTGAAAGGCCATTAACAAATGAAAGCTTACCAGTCACAGCTAACAAAACATGTTTACCTACTTTTCAAACTAGCAAATGACTCTTAATTACCTCAACATATGGCCATCCTGTCCATCTCTAACCTCTTCCTGAAGGAAGCCAGTCCCTTCATCTACCAGATTACGGCCCTTCAACCACCTTCTTCAAGTGAGGAGGGAAGTTTCACTCGCTGGTTCGTACTCTCGTCTCGTTGACTAATGAGATCTGGCTGACTACACACACACACACACACTAGCACGATCCCATTACCAAAGGATGTGGGTTCGAGGCCTCGCCACACGCAACAAACCCCTTAACCCCACCTCCTACACCCACTGCTCCCCCTACACCTACATGTCTACACTCACTGCCCCTTCCCTACATCTACACACATACACTGTGACCATTCCCTACCCACCACCTCTACAACGTCAAAATTTACTTTACAGACCTGTCCACCTCCCAGGCTGGGTCTGGAACTTCAGCATTTCCTCTGACAAGAAGGCTGTTTGAGGCTGCAGCCCGCAGGCCTAAGCACCCCGTTCTACCCCCCATGAACCAACTGTACTGGTCAAATATGCTTTACACAAACTCAGTCTTCATGACCCCTGCATCATTACCACTTCCCTCCCATGACCTACGTATCTTAAAGTCCAGTATTCTGTACGTCTATACTTCTTCACCTCCCCATAACGAAGTCGCTGGTGCTTAAAAGTCTCCAGTAAAGTAACATCTCATACCCAGTGGACATCCCAGGGTGTGTACAATTCTAATCTCCCCGCGTCTTGGAGAAAATGGGATTCTCCCAAAAACTAATGCTGGCGCAAGCTGTGGACTAAGGTAACGAGGCTGTGGTCCGAGCAGACATACACACGACAAACGGCAGAGGTGAGGGAGTCCAGTTCCTTGGAGTGGTCAACTGTTCTTCTTACCTCGAAGTCGCCGGAAATCGCTCGTTTCCACAAGAATCCGCCGTGATCCGTTTCTTGAGACGAGGTTGCACTTGCGTCTATCTAAATCTTAAGAGTTATTTCCATTGTATCAATTTTCCGTCATTTGTCAAAGGCCTCTGGGGTGTAAAAATCCGCCTGGACCATAAAAGAATTTTCAATTTTCTTCAGCGACTCTCATACTGTTATCTAGCGACCCAAGTTCTGTCTATCATTGCATTCTATTAAGCGTCCGAATTTACTCTTAGGCGTCAAATCAAAAGGCCAGGCCGTCAATAGCAAAGGGTGGCATCGGGGCACTCAAGGGGTCAATCCTGTCGCGATCAAGGGTCGAGTCATCGTTTTTGAAGGGGTTGTTAAGTGGTCGTTAAGTCTCCCTGAGTAAGCGACACTAATTGCGAGGGGGAGAAAAGTTTAACACTATCCTCGTCCGAAGGATTTTTTCTTTTTCCCCCAAGGTTTAACGCGAGCGAGCGTCTGTCCGCAAGGTTTATGGAGGTTTAGCGCTCTCGCATGACTGCAATGTTCAAGAAGTTTTTTTTTCTTGCCACAACAACATCGGTTTAAGGTTTAACCACACAGCGCAGACTGTAAATGAGTTTAATTTCTGCCCTGAGGGGAGAAAAGGCTTTAACAGCCATATGCTATACCTCCCCGCAGCCATGTCTCCTGCAGCTTAAACCTCACCAGTGTCTAGCATGTTTACAGAGGCTTAGCCTCACGTCTCTAGCGCCAGAGATAAGCGATATGGCCTCCGGCACAAACGTCCATGATTTGGGGGTGAGAGAAGAACTCCTTCGGGTTTCAGCCATTGAACCCCTCGAGAACGCAGAACTCCATCTTCGGCGATCAATGACCGAGGAAAATATGTATGCCTAGGCTCAGAACGCGAGGCGTATCGCAGACGAGCATCTCTCTCTCTCTCTCTCTCTCTCTCTCCCTTTTTTCTCTCTCTCACACCTCTGAATATTCATAGTGGTCAAAGAGGGAAAAAGAAAATGGGGTTCCCCGGGCGAGCCGGGCCGCTGGGCCATTCTCTATACTTTTACAACAGTTAAACTGACGTCGACGTCAATAAACTCGGAGGAAATGTTTAGATCATCTACATAACAAATTAGCCGGAAAGAGAGAGAGAGAGAGAGAGAGAGAGAGAGAGAGAGAGAGAAGAGAGAGAGAGAGAGAGAGAGAGAGAGAGAGA
>JAYMFT010073431.1:0-14510 GCA_038088735.1 Panulirus argus
TGATTTATGTAATAAGCATTGAAATGATATGAGGAGCTGTGCTCCATACTTTGTTTACAAAGTCTGAGCAAAATAAACTGAGTCTGAGTCTGGAGAGAATAAGGATGAGGAAGAATAGTCCTGGTACCACTCAAGAGGCTAAGGCTGAGGAAGAACATTCCTGATACCACTGGAGAGAATAAGGCTGAGGAAGAACAGTCCTGGTACCACTGGAGAGAAAAAGGATGAGGAAGAGCAGTCCTGATACCACTGGAGAGGCCACGGATTAGGAATAACGGGCCTGGTTGCTATGGAGAGGCTAAGGATGAGAAAGAATAGTCCAAGTATCACTGGATAGGCTAAGAATGAGGAAAAACAGTCCTAAAATCACTGAAGAGTTTATGGATGAGGAAGAAAAGAACTTTGTACAACTTCTAAGGATGAGGAAGAATAGTTCTGGTACCACTGAAGAGGCTATGGATGAGTTAGAAGAGCCCTGGTACCACTGGAGATAATAATTATGAGGAAGAACAGTCCTGTACCACTGAAGAGGCTAAGGCTGAGGAAGAACAGTCCTGGTACCAAAAAAGAAAATAAGGAGGAGGAAGAACATTCCTGGTACCCCTGACGTGGCTAAGGCTGAGGAAGAACAGTCTTAGTACCACTGGAGAGAATAAGGATGAGAAAGAGCAGTCCTGGTACCACTGGAGAGGCTACGGATCAAGAAGAACAGGTCTGGTTCCTATAGAGAGGCTAAAGATGAGGAAGAACAGTCCTAATATTACTGGATGGGCTAAGGATGAGGAAGAACAGTCCTAATATCACTGGAGAGGTTAGGGATGAGGAAGAACAGAACCTTGTACAACTTCTAAAGAAAAGGAGGAAAAGTTCTGGTACCAATGAAGATGCTAAAGATGAGGAAGAGCTGTCCTGGTACCAATAGAGAGAATAAGGATGAGGATGAACAATCCTGGTACCACTGAAGTGGCTAAGGCTGAGGAAGAACAGTCCTGGTACAACTGGAGAGAATAAGGATGAGGGAGAACAGTCCTGGTGCCCCTGGAGAAGTTACGGATAAGAAAGAAAAGATCTGATTCCTATGGAGAGGCTAAGGATGAGATAGAACAGCCCTAATATCACTGGATAAGCTAAGGATGACTAAGAACAGTCCTAAAATCACTGGAAAGGTTATTGATGAAGAAGAAGAGTTTTGTTACCACTGAAGAGGCAACGGCTGAGGAAGAACAGTCTTCATACCTCTGGGGAGAATAAGGATGAGGAAGAATAGTCCTGGTACCACTGAAGTGGCTAAGGCTGAGGAAGAACAGTCCTAGCACCACTGGAGAGAATAAGGATGAGGAAGAACACTCCTGGTACCACTGGAGAGGCTATGGATTAGGAAGATCAGTCCTGGTTCCTATGGAGAGGCTTAGGATGAGGAAGAACAGTCCTAATACCACTGGATAGGCTAAAGATGAGAAAGAACAGTCCTACTATCACTGGAAGGGTTAGGGATGAGGGATTACATAACATTGTACAACTTCTAAAGGTGAGGAAGAACAATCCTCGTACCAATGAAGAGGCTAATAATGAGGAAGAACAATCCTGGAACCACTGGAGAGAATGAGGATGAAGAAGAACAATCCTGGTACCAATGAAGTGGCTGAGGCTGAGAAGGAACAGTCCTAATACCACTAGAGAGAATACGGATGAGGAATAACAGTCCTGGTACCACTCAAGAGGCTAAGGTTAAGAAAGAACAGTCCTGATACCACTGAAGAGAATAAGGCTGAGGAAGAACAGTCCTTCTACCACTGGAGAGAAAAAGGATGAGGAAGAGCAGTCCTGATACCACTGGAGAGTCCACAAATTAGGAATAACGGGCCTAGTTCCTATGGAGAGGCTAAAGATGAGAAAGAACAGTCCTAATATCACTAGATAGACTAAGGATGAGGAAAAGCAGTCCTAAAATCACTGTAGAGGTTATGGATGAGGAAGAAAAGATCCTTTTACAACTTCTAAGGATGAGGAAGAACAGTTCTCGTACTGCTGAGGAGGTTATGGATGAGGAAGAAGAGTCCTGGTATCACTGGATGAATGAGGATGAGTAAGATCAGTCCTGGTAACACTGAAGAGGATATGGAGGAGAAAGAACAGTCCTGATACCACTGGAGAGAATAAGGATGAGAAAGAACTGTCCTGGTATCACTGACGAGGCTAAGGCTGAGGAAGAACAGTCCTGTTACCAATGGAGAGAATAAGGATGAGGAAAAACAGTCCTGGTACCACTGGAGAGAATAATGATGAGGAAGAACAGTCCTAGTACTACTGAAGTGGCTAAGGCTGAGGAAGAACAGTCCCGGTACTACTGGAGAGGCTACGGATGAGGAAGAACAGTCCTGATTCCACTGGAGAGAATGAGAATGAGGAAGAACAGTCCTGGTACCACTGAAGTGGCTAAGGCTGAGGAAGAACAGTCCTGGTACCATTGGAGAGAATAAGAATACTGAAGAGCATTCCTGGTACCACTGAAGTGGCCAAGGCTGAGGAAGAACAGTCCCGGTACCACTGGAGAGAATAAGGATGATTTAGAGCACTCCTGGTACCACTGGAGAGGCTACAAATGAGGAAGAACAATCCTAATATCACTGGATAGGCGAAGGATGAGGAAGAACAGTCCTAAAATCACTGGAGAGGTTATGGATGAGGAAGAACAGAACCTTGTACAATTTCTAAAGATGAGGAAGAACAGTCCTGGTACCACTAAAGAGGCCATGGATGAGAAAGAAAAGTTCTGGTACCACTAGGGAGAATAAGGATGGGTAAGATCAGTCTTGGTACCACTGAAGAGGCTAAGGATGAGGAAGATTAGGCCCTGTACCTATGGAGAGACTAAAGATGAGGAAGAACAATCCTAATAGCACAGGTAAGTTTAGGGATGAGGAAGAACAGTCCTGGTACCACTGTAGAGGTTAAGGATGGGGAGGAACAGAACCTTTTACAACTTCAGAGGCTAATGATGGATAGATAAAATCCTGGTACCACTAGAGAGGCTACGGATGAGAAAGAACAGTCCTGGTTCCTATGGAGAGGCTAAGGATGAGGAAAAACAGACCTAATATCATTGGATAGGCTGAGGATGAGGAAGAACAGCCCTAATATCACTGGAGAGGTTAGGGATGAGGAAAAACAGAACCTTGCACGACTTCTAAAGATGAGGAAGAACAGTCCTGTTACCACTAAAGAGGCTAAGGATGAGGAAGAACAGTCCTGGTTCCACTGGAGAGAATGAGAATGAGGAAGAACAGTCCAGATACCACTGGAGAGGATAAGGATGACGAAGATCAGTCATGATACCTATGGAGAAGTGCATATGGAGAGGCTAAGGATAAGGAAGGACAGTCCTAGTACCACTGGAAAGAATAAGGATGACAAAGAACAGCCCTTTGTACCACTAGAATGTCTAATGATTAGGAAGAACGGTCCTGGTACCACTGAAGAAGCTAAGGATGAGGAAGAATAGTATTATTACCACTGGAGAGGATAATAATCAGGAAGAACAGTTCTGGTACCTATGAAGAAAGTAAGGATGAAGAAGAATAGTCCTGGTACCATTGAAGAGGCTAAGGATGAGGAAGAACAGTCCTGGTACCAATGGAGAGAGTTAGGATGAGGACGAGCAGTCCTGGTACCACTGGAGAGGCTAAGGATGAGGAAGAACAATCCTGGTACCTATGGGGAGGGCAAAAATGAAGAACAGTCCTCATATCACTGGAGAAATTAGGGATGACGAAGAATTGTCCTATTATCACTGGAAAGGTTATAAATGAGGAAGAACAGAACCTTGTACAACTTCTGAAGATGAGGAAGGACAGTCTTGGTACCATTGGAGAGGATAAGGATGAGGAAGAACAGTCTTCGTACCTATGGAGAGCCTAAGGATATGGAAGAACAGTCCTCATATCACTGTAGAGGTTAGGAATGAGGATGAACAGTCCTAATATCACTGAAGAGGTTAAGGATGAGGAAGAACAGAGCCTTGTACAACGCCAAAGATGAGGAAGAACAATCATGGTACCACTGGAGAGGCTAAGGATTAGGAAGAACAGTCCTGATACGTATGAAGATGCTAAGGATTAGGAAGAAAAGTCATAGTACCAATGCAGAGGCTAAAGATGAGGAAGGACATTCCTGGTGCCTATGGAGAGACTAAGGATGAGGAAGAACAATCCTAGTTCTTATGGAGGCTAAGGATGAGGAAGAACAGTTCTAATAACACTGGAGAGGCTAACGATAAGGAAGAACAGTCCTAATATCACTGGAGAGGGTAGAGATGAGGAAGAACAGAAACTTGTACAACTTCTAAAAACGAGGAAAAACGGTCTGGGTACCACTGAAGAGGCTAAGGATGAGGAAAAACAGTCTTGGTACCAATGTAGAGGCTAAGGATAAGGAAGAACAGTTCTGGTACCTATGGAGTGTGTAAGGATGAGGAAGAACAGTCCTAATATCACTGGAGAGATTAGGAATGAGGAGGAACATCCCTACTATCATTGGAGAGGTTAGGGGTGAGGAAGAACAGAACCTTGTGCAATTTCTAAAGATGATGAAGAACATTCCTGGTAACACTGAAGAGGATATGGATGAGGAAGAACAGTCCTGATATCACTGGAGAGAATAAGGATGAAGACGAACAGTCCTGTACCACTGAAGAGGCTAAGGCTGAGGAAGAACAGTCCTGGTACCAAAAAAGAGAATAAGGTTGAGGAAGAACAGTCCTGGTACCACTGAGGTGGCTAAGGCTGATGAAGAACTGTCCTGGTACCAATGGAGGGAATAAGGATGAGGAAGAACAGTCCTGGTACCAATGGAGAGAGTTAGGATGAGGAAGAGCAGTCTTGGTACCACTGGAGAGGCTATGGATCAGGAAGAACAGGCCTGGTTCCTGTAGAGAGGATAAGGATAAGGAAGAACTGTCCTAATATCACTGGAGAGGTTAGGGATGAGGGAGAACAGAACCTTGTACAACTTCTAAAGAAAAGGAGGAACAGTTCTAGTACCAATGAAGACGCTAAAGATGAGAAAGAACTGTCCTAGTACCACTGGAGAGAATAAGGATGATGATGAACAATCTTGGTACCACTGAAGTGGCTAAGGCTGAGGAAGAACAGCCCTGGTACAACTGGAGAGAATAAGGATGAGGGGGAACAGTCCTTGTACCAATGAAGTGGTTAAAGCTCAGGAAGAACAGTTCTAGTACCACTGGAGAGAATGAGGATAAGGAAGAGCAGTCCTGTTACCATTGGAAAGTTTGCGATGAGAAAGGAAAAGCCTGGCTCCTATGGAAAGGCTAAGGATGAGAAATAACAGCTCTAATATCACTGGATAAGCTAAGGATGAGGAAGAACAGTCCTAAAATCAATGGAGATGTTATTGATGAGGAAGAAGAGTCCTGTTACCAATGAAGAGGCTACGGCTGAGGAAGAACAGTCTTGGTACCTCTGGAGAGAACAAGGATGAGGAAGAACAGTCCTGGTACCACTGAAGTGGTTAAGACTGAGGAAGAACAGTCCTAGCACCATTGGTGAGAATATGGATGAGGAAGAACAATCCTGATACCACTGGATAGGCTACGGATTAGGAATATCAAACCTGATTCCTATGGAGAGGCTTAGGATGAGGAAGAACAGTCCTAATATCACTGGATAGGCTAAGGATGAGGAAGAATAGTCCTAGTATCACTGGATTGGCTAAGGATGAGGAAGAACAGTCCTAATATCACTGGAGGGGTTAGGGATGAGGGAGAACATAACCCTGTACAACTTCTAAAGATGAGGAAGAACAATCCTTGTACCAATGAAGAGGCTAAAGATGAGGAAGAACAGTCCTAATATTACTGGTAGGCTAAGGATGAGGAAGAACAGTCCTAATATCACTGGAGAGGTTAGGGAGGAGGGAGAACAGAACCTTGTACAACTTCTGAAGAAAAGGAGGAACAGTCCTGGTACCAATGAAGAGGCTAAAGATGAGAAAGAACTGTCCTGGTATCACTGGAGAGAATAAGGATGAGGATGAAAAATCCTGGTACCACTGAAGTGGCTAAGGCTGAGGAAGAACAGTCCTGATACAACTGGAGAGAATAAGGATGAAGAAGAACAGTACTGGTACCACTAAAGTGGCTAAGGCTAAGGGAGAACGGTCCTAGTACCTCTGGAGAGAATAAGGATGAGGAAGAGCAGTCCTGGTACCACTGGAGAGGCTACGGATGAGGAAGAAAAGGCCTGGTTCTTATGGAGAGGCTAAGGATGAGAAAGAACAGCCCTAATATCACTGGATAAGCTAAGGATGAGGAAGAACAGTCCTAAAATCACTGGAGAAGTTATTGATGAGGAAGAAGAGTCCTGTTACCACTGAAGAGGCTACGGCTGAGGAAGAACAGTCTTGGTACCTCTGGAGAGAATAAGGATGAGGAAGAACAATCCTGGTACCACTGGAGAGGCTACGCATTAGGAAGATCAGGCCTGGTTCCTATGGAGAGGCTTAGGATGAGGAAGAACAGTCCTAATATCATTGGATTGGCTAAGGATGAGGAAGAACAGTCCTAATATCACTGGAGGGGTTATGGATGAGGGAGAACATAACCTTGTACAACTCCTAAAGATGAGGAAGAACAATCCTCGTACCAATGAAGAGGCTAAAGATGAGGAAGAACAGTCCTGGTACAACTGGAGAGAATAAGGATGAGGAAGAACAGTCCTAGTACCACTCAAGAGGCTAAGGCTGAGGAAGAACAGTCCTGATACCACTGGAGAGAATAAGGCTGAGGAAGAACAGTCCTGGTACCACTGGAGAGAAAAAAGATGAGGAAGAGCGGTCCTGATACCACTGGAGAGGCCACAGATTAGGAATAACGGGCCTGGTTGCTATGGAGAGGCTAAGGATAAGAAAGAACAGTCCTAGTATCACTGGATAGGCTAAGGATGAGGAAAAGCAGTTCTAAAATCACTGGAGAGGTTATGGATGAGGAAGAAAAGAACCTTGTACAACTTCTAAGAATGAGGAAGAACAGTTCTGGTACCGCTGAAGAGGGTATGGATGAGGTCGAAGACTCCTGGTACCACTGGAGAGAATAAGGATGAAGAACAGTCCTGTACCACTGAAGAGGCTAAGGCTGAGGAAGAACAGTCTTGGTACCAAAGGAGAGTATAAGGATGAGGAAGAACAGTTCTGGTACCACTGAAGTGGCTAAGGCTGAGGAAGAACAGTCCTAGTACCACTGGAGAGAATAAGGATGAGGAAGAACAGTCCTTGTGCCACTGAAGTGGCTAATGCTAAGGAAGAACAGTCCTAGTACCATTGAAGAGAATAAGGATGAGGAAGAACAGTCCTAGTACCACTGAAGAGAATAAGGATGAGGAAGAGCAGTCCTGGTACCACTGGAGAGGCTACGGATGAGGAAGAAAAGGCCTGGTTCTTATGGAGAGGCTAAGGATGAGAAAGAACAGCCCTAATATCACTGGATAAGCTAAGGATGAGGAAGAACAGTCCTAAAATCACTGGAGAAGTTATTGATGAGGAAGAAGAGTCCTGTTACCACTGAAGAGGCTACGGCTGAGGAAGAACAGTCTTGGTACCTCTGGAGAGAATAAGGATGAGGAAGAACAGTCCTGGTACCACTGGTGAGGCTACGGATTAGGAAGATCAGGCCTGGTTCCTATGGAGAGGCTTATGATGAGGAAGAACAGTCCTAATATCACTGGAGGGGTTAGGGATGAGGGAGAACATAACTTTGTTCAACTTCTAAAGATGAGGAAGAACAATCCTCGTACCAATGAAGAGGCTAAGGATGAGGAAGAACAGTCCTGGTGCCAATGGAGAGAAAAAGGATGAGTAAGAGTGGTCCTGATACCACTGGAGAGGCCACAGATTAGGAAATACGGGCCTAGTACCTATGGAGAGGCTAAGAATGAGAAAGAACAGTCCTAATATCACTGGATAGGCTAAAGATGAGGAAAAGTAGCCCTAAAATCACTGGAGAGGTTATGGATGAGGAAGAACAGAACCTTGTACAACTTCTAAGGATGAAGAAGAACAGTTCTGGTACCATTGAAGGGGCTTTGGATGAGGAAGAAGAGTCCTGGTACCACTGGGGTGAAAGAAGGATGAGTAAGATCAGTCCTGGTACCAATGAAGAGGCTAAGGATGAGAATGTTCAGGCTGGGTACTTCTGGAGAGAATAAGGATGAGGAAGAGTAGTCCTAATATCACTGGAGAGGTTCCGGATGAGGAAGAACAGTCCTAATATCACTGGAGAGGTTAGGGGTTAGGAAGAACAGAACCTAGTACAAATTTTAAAGATGAGGAAGAACAGTTCTGGTACCACTGAAGGGGCTAAGGGTGAGGAAGAGCAATCCTGATAGCACTGGAGAGGTTAGGGATGAGGGAGAACAGAACCTTTAACAATTTCAGAGGCTAATGATGTGTAAGTAAAGTCCTGGTACCTCTAGAGAGGCTAAGGATGAGGAAGAACAGTTCAGGTACCACTGGATAGGAAAAGTATGAGGAAAATCAGTCCTGGTACCTATGGAGAGGCTAAGGATGAGGCAGAACAGAATGTTGTACAATTTCTAAAGATGAGGAAGAACAGTTCTGGTAGCAATGAAGAGGCTAAGAATGAGCAAGAAAAGTCCTGACCTGAAACCTATACAGAGAATAAGGATGAGGAAGAACAGTCCTAATATCACTGGAGAGGTTAGGGATGACGAAGAACAGAACCTTCGACAACTTCTAAAGATGAGGAAGAACAGTCCTGGTACCACTGGAGACGCTACGGATGAGGAAGAACAGTCCTGGTACCTATGGAGGCTAAGGGTGAGGAAGAACAGTCCTAATATCACTGGATAGGTAGGGATGAGGAAGAAAAGATCCTTGTACAACTTCTGAAGATGAGGAAGAACAATCCTGGTAGCAATGAAGAGGCTAAGAATGAGGAGGGACAGCCTGGTACCACTAGAGAAAATACGGATTAGGAAGAGCAGCCCTGGTACCACTGAAGAGGCTAAGGATATGGAGGAACAGTCCTGGTACCACTGGAGAGAATAAGGATGAGGAACAACAGTTCTGGTACCACTGAAGAGAATAAGGATGAGGAAGAGCTGTCCTAGTACCACTGGAGAGGCTACGGATGAGAAAGAATAAGCTTGGTTCCTATGGAGAGGCTAAGGATGAGGAAGAACAGTCCTGGTACCTCTGGAGAGAATAGGGATGAGGAAGAACAGTCCTGGTACCACTGAAGTGGCTAAGGTTGAGGAAGAACAGTCCTGGTACCATTGAAGAGGCTAAACATGAGGAAAAACAGTCCTAATATCACTGGAGAGGTTATGGATGAGAAACAACAGAACCTTGTACAACCTCTAAAGATGAGAAAGAACTGTCCTGGTACCAATGAAGAGGCTGAGGATGAGGAAGAAGAGTCCTGGTGCCACTGGAGAGAATAAGGATGTTGAAGAACAGTCCTGGTACCACTGAAGTGGCTGAGGCTGAGGAAGAACAGTCCTGGTACCACCGAAGTCCCTAAGACTGAGGAAGAACAGTCCTAGCACCACTGGGGAGAATAAGGATGAGGTAGAACAGTCCTGGTACCACTTGAGAGGCTACGGATGAGTAAGAGCAGTCCTGTATCACTGGAGAGGCTACTGATGAGGAAGAACATGTCTGGTTCCTATGGAGAGGCTAAGGATGAGGAAGAACAGTCCTAATATCACTGGAGAGGTCATGGATGAGGAAGAACAGAACCATGTACAACTTCTAAAGATAAGGAAGAACAGTCCTGGTGCCAATGAGGAGGCTAAGGCTGAGGAAGAACAGTCCTGGTATCAATGAAGAGGCTACGGATGAGGAAGAACAGTCCTTGTACCCATGGAGGCTAAAAATGAGGAAGAACAGTCCTAATATCACTGGAGAGGTTAGGAATGAGGAAGAACAGAACTTTGTATAACTTCTAAAGATGAAGAGGAACAGTCCTGGTGCCAATGAGGAGGCTAAGACTGAGGAAGAACAGTCCTGGTACCACTGAAGAGGCTAAGGATGAGGAAGAACCGGCCTGGTAGCTATGGAGAGGCTAAGGATGAGGAAGAACAGTCTTAATATCACTGGAGAGGTTAGGGATGAGGAAGAACAGAACTTTGTATAACTTCTAAAGATGAAGAGGAACAGTCCTGGTGCCAATGAGGAGGCTAAGGCTGAGGAAGAACAGTCCTGGTACCCCTGGAGAGAATAAGGATTAGGAAGAACAGTCCTGGTACCAATGAAGAGGCTACGGATAAGGAAGAACAGTCCTTGTACCTATGGAGGCTAAGAATGAGGAAGAACAGTCCTAATATCACTGGAGAGGTTAAAGATGAGGAAGAACAGTCCTGATATCACTGGAGTGGGTAGGGATGAGGAAGAAAAGAACCTTGTACAACCTTTAAAGATGAGGAAGAACAGTCCTGGTACCACTGGAAAGGCTAAGGATGAGGAAAAACAGTCCTAGTACCACTGGAGAGAATAAGGGTATAGAAGAACATTCCTGGTGCCTGTGGAGAGGCTAAAGATGAGGAAGAACAGTCCTGGTACCACTGGAGAGGCTAAGGTTGAGGAAGAACAGAACCTTGTACGACATCTAAAGATGAGGAAGAACAGTCCTGGTACCACTGAAGAGTTTAATGATGAGGGAGAACATTCCTGGTACCACTGGAGAGAATATGAATGAGGAAGAGTAGTCCTGGTACCACTGGAGAGGCTAAGGTTGAGGAAGAACAGTCCTGGTACCTATGGAGAGGCTAAGGATGAGGAAGAACAGAATCTTGTACAAATTCTAAAGATGAGGAAGAACAGTCCTGGTACCAATGAAGAGGCTACGGATGATCAAGAAGAGTCCTGGTACCTATTTAGAGGCTAAGGATGAAGAAGAACAGTCCTGGTATTACTGAAGAGGTTAGGGATGATGATGTACAGAACCTTGTACAAACTTCAGAGGCTAATGAAGAGAAAGGAACGTCCTGGTACCACTGGAGAGGCTAAGGATGAGGAAGAACAGCCCTTGTACCTATGGAGAGGCTAAGGAAAAAGAACAGAATCTTGCACAACTTTTAAAGATGAGGAAGAACAGTCCTGGTACCAATGAAGAGGCTAAGGATGAGGAAGAACAGTCCTGGTACCTATGTAGAGGCTAAGGATGAGGAAGAACAATCCTAATATTACTGGAGAAGTTAGAGATGAGGAAGAGCAGAACCTTGTACAAGTTCTAAAGATGAGGAAGAACAATCCTGATAAGAATGAAGAGGCTAAGGGTGAGGAAGAACAGTCCTGGTACCACGGGAGAGGCTAATGATGAGAAAGACAGTCTTGGTACTACTAGAGAGGCTACTGATGAGGCAGAACAGTCCTGGTACCACTGGAGAGGCTATGGATGAGAAAGAACAGTCCTAGTATCACTGAAGAGGTTAGGAATGATGAAGAACATAACCTTGTACAACTTCAGAGGCTATTGATGAGAAAGAAAAGTCCTGGTATCACTGGAGAGGCTAATGATTAGGCAGAACAGTTCTTGTACCACTGGAGAGGCAAAGGATAAAGAACATTCATGTTACGACTGGAGAGACTTAGGATGAGGAGGAACAGTCTTTATACCACTGGAGAAGGTAAAATTATCAGGAATGAATATTCATGGTAACACTGGAGAGCCTAAGGATGCTAAAGAACAGTCCCTTGTACCACTGGAACGTCTAGTGATGAGGAAGAGCAGTCCTGGTACCACTGAAGAGCCTAAGGATTAGCAAGAACATTCCTGGTACAAACACAAAAGTTGAGGAGGAGGAAGAACAGTCTTGGTACAAGTGGAGAGTCAACGGATTAGGAAGAACAGTCCTTTGTGCTAATGGAGAGGCAAGGACGAAGAAAAAGTCTTCGTACCACTGGAGAGGCTGATGATGAGAAAGAACAGTCTTGGTACTACTGGAGAGGCTACTCATGAGGTAGAACAGTCCTGGTACCACTGGAGAGGCTAAGGTTGAGAAAGAATAGTCCCGGTGACATTAGAGAGGCCAAGAATGAGGCGGAACAATCCTCTTACCAACAGAGAGGCGAAAGATGAGGAATAACAGTCTTGGTAATACTGGAGAGGCCACGTATGAGAATGGACATTCCTGGTGATACTAGAGAGGTCAAGTTTGAGAAAGAACAGCGTGGTATCACTGGAGAGGTTATGGACGACGAAGAACAGCCCTGTTACGATTGAAAATTCTGTGTATGAGGAAAAACAGTCGTTTGTACCACTGAAAGTCTCAGAATAAAGAGGAGCAGTCTTGGTACCTATGGAGAGGCTAAGGATGAGGCAGAACAGAATTTTGTACAACTTCTAAAGATGAGGAAGAACAGTCCTGGTACCACTGAAGAGGCTAAGGATTAGCAAAAACAGTCCTGGTACCTATGGATGAGGAAAACAGTCCTAATATCACTGGAGAGGTTTGAGATGAGGAAGAGCAGAACCTTGTACAAGTTCTAAAGGTGAGGAAGAACAGTCCTGGTACCGCTGAACAGGATAAGGATGAGGAAGAACAGTCTTGGTACTACTAGAGAGACTAATGATGAGGTAGAACAGACATAGTATTACTGAAGAGGTTAGGGATGATGAAGAACAGAACCCTGTACACCTTGAGAGGCCAGTGATGAGAAAGGAATGAATGGATGAAGAATAAGTGTCCTTTGTATCACTGGAAAGAATTTGGCTAAAGAACAACAGTCTTGGTACCACTGTAGAGGCTAAGGATGAGGAAGAACAGTCCTGGTACGACTGGAGAAGCGTAGGATGAGGAGGAGCAGTGCTCATACCACTGGAGAAGGTAAGAATGATGAGGAATATTCATGGTACCACTGTAGAGTCTAAGGATGACAGAGAAGAGTCCTTCGTACCACTGGAATGTCTACTGACGTGGAAAAAACAGCCCTGGTACCACTGGAGTGTCTACTGGTTAGGAAGAACAGTCGTGGTACCACTTGAGAATAGCTCTGGTACAAACAGAGAAATTAAGAAGGATGAAGAACAGTCCTGGTACAACTGCAGAGTCTACAGATTAGGAAGAACAGTCCTTTGTGCTACTGGAGAGGCTAAGGACGGAAAAGAATATTCTTAGTATTACTGGAGAGGCTATGGATGAGAAAGAACAGTCCTGGTACCACTGGAGGAGCTAATGATGAAGAAGAACAGTCCTGGTATCACTGGAGAAGTTAGGGATAAGAAAGAACGGTCCTTTGTACCACTGGAAAGAATAAGAGTGAAGAACAGTCGTGGTATCACTGGAGAGGGTAAGGATGAGTAAGAACTCTCCTGGTACCAGTGAAGAGGCTAAGAATGAGGAAGAACAGTTCTCGTATCACTCGCATGGCTGAGGAGGAGGATGAAGAGTCCTAGTACCTCCTACAAGGCTGAGAATAATCATGGTACAATAACGAGGCTGAGGATGAGGAGGAACAGTCGCGGTACCATTGACGAAACTGAGGACGAGGAGAACAGTCTAGGTACCACTGGCGAGGCTGAGGAGAAGAGGGAATATTCCTGGAACCACTGACAAGGCTGAGGATGAGCAGGAACAGTCTTGGTATCATTGGAGAGGCTACGAATGAGTTGGTACAGTCCTAGTACCACTGAGAGGGCTAAGGATTAGGAGGAACAGCCTTGGCACCACTGACGAGGCTGAGGATGAAGAGGAACTTTTTTTGGTACCAATGCAGAGGCTGAGGATGAGGAGGAACAGTCCAGGTATCACTGAATAGGCTGAGGATAACGAGGAGCAGTTCTGGTACCATTGAAGGGGCTGGCGATAAGAAGAAACAGTCCTTGTACCACTGGAGAAGCTGAGGATGAGGAGGAACAGTCCTAGGACCACTGACGAGGCTTAAGACGGGATGGAAAAGTCGTGGTACCACTGACGAGACTGAAGACGAGAAGGAACTGTCCTGGTACAACTGAAGAGGTTGTAGATGAGGAGAAACAATCTTAGTACAACTAAAGAGTCTGAGTTTGAGGTGGAAAAATCGTGGTTATAACGGAAGAATCTGCCATTATTGGCACAGGTCGGAGTGCCAATGATGGCACATGGTGGCCCATGTGTAACTGTAGTGTAGTGGACTCGTGTGTGTGCGTGTGTGTGTGTGTGTGTGTTGCGTGAAATGTGATGAATTGCTTCATCCCAGATAAATTCAGTCCATGCCGCAGAGCTAATATTTATCAGAAATATAGGTCAGTTATTGTCTTGTGCAAATACATCTTAAAAATATGATGAAAAATTTTCCCACAATGACTGCAAATGTACAGCTATGTTGAACTGATAATACAGCATATTTTTTCTTTTTATAAAAAATGTAAAAATGAGGATATTTTTTAATAAGTTGTAAAACAGGAAGAGACAGCATGAGGAATTATATATATATATATATATATATATATATATATATATATATATATATATATATATATATATATATATATA
>JAYMFT010073442.1:0-14510 GCA_038088735.1 Panulirus argus
AAAAAAAAAAAAAAAAAAAAAAAAAAAAAAAAAAAATATATATATATATATATATATATATATATATATTCAATAAGGTCATAGTGATGTATGATATATCTGTGTACTCAAAATTATCAGGACCCGTTATGGGAATACCTGCGTATAAAGGTAGGGTTGGCTTAGACTGTGGCAGGACCTGGTCTTAGTCTTAGGTCAGTGAAACATGATGAAGAGAAGGCGAAAGTTCTTGGGCTGTCCAGGCCAGGGTTCCAACCCAGAAACCTGTGGTCTAACGAGACGATGTCACACCGTGTCATGGCCACACGCGCGGTCTGCGGCGCGAGGTTGGGCGAGGCTTGGCGGGAGGAGGAGGACGCCGCCTTGAGGACCCGCCATTTGTCCACACAAGGAGGCCATGCAGGAGGGCGTGCATACACACCCGCTCACGGCGGCTGACACAGTGAGTCACTGTAGCCCACTGGCCCACTGGGGATTACTGGACGGTAAACAAGATTAATCCAGGTGATCAGGGTGGAACTTAAGATATAAATACCAGATTATAACCTTTATCCTGAATATCAGTTTAGGTAAAAATGAGATTATAACAGAAAAAGCAGCGGGACAAGCCACATATTGCGTGATACAGTCAACCAAACAGATGGATCTTGGAAAATTAAAATCTATTTGAAAGAAATACTCCACGGGAGCAAAATGATTCTATAACAGCAATGATAAACTGTAATCGCATTTTCCAGAAAATTGATCAAGAATTTCCGGTCCAGTTATTTAACGACCGGAGATACGGAGGGGCGGCTCGCGGTGGTGGTGACCAGTGATTTAACTACCTTCAGTGGGCGTTGGCTGGCGTGAGAGGCGAGACTCCTGCTGGAACGTTCTGGGACGGTAATGAGCAATATTTTTGCAACACCTGTCATATTCCCAGCCATTGCCCACCTTCGTTGACTTTATACACCAGACTTTTATTACCGTTGAATAACCGTTCTGACTGGCAAAATACACAAACTTCACGTCATTTGCAATGAAACTTCATGTTTACCCATGTAAAGGTTTGGCTTCCTAAAACACATGTTCAAACATATGAAAATAGTTGTATAAAGTTTTTATAACCAAGGAGGTAACTGGATACGAATAAAGATCTCATGCTGTGAAGTTTTTGACATAAGTGGGTCAGAAGGTAGGGCACAGGATGGCCCTCACCCCTCACACTTAACACAAACATGAACTGTTGAGCCATAGTCCTGCTGAACCCGTACACTTCACTCAAGAATTCTGTTCATTATGTTGCATGGTTATAGATGGCCTTTTTCTCTCTTCAATTTGGTCTACCTAGGTTCATATTTCTACAGCACGTAATCTCCTTTGATATGGGCTATCTAGGTAGGGCATACGTTGCAAGAACAGAAAGGCCATATACGTATGCAGTGAATGTCTCTGGCCTGAAGAAGTTGTTCAACATTTTTCATTTAATGGTTATAGCTTGACGTTGATTGCCTTATTGACCCTGGCAGACGATAGGCTTCTACCCTCCTATGTCTTTCCCCATAACTATATTCTGCCATGTTTTAAAATGACAGATTTTTCACTTCCCTCAAAATTCGTAAATACTTTCCCTTGTCTCTTTTTTTCCTCTTTCATAATCCTTTCTATTTTTCAATTAAGGCCCGGCCTTGATGTGGCCTTTTATCCATGACTGGCGCCTCTAACGTTAAAAAAGATATAGATAAGAATAACGAACCAACCAACCAGCTACGTCGCCCGCTTATAGTTTGTTTACCTTCTCAGTCATGGGCAAATTAGTTTGTTGTCGCGCTTTACACTCAGAGATGACATTTCTTTCCTCAACATGTGCGAGTTAGTGAGGCTCACAGTTCCTCAACAACGTTTATGAATGGAGGTTAATTTTCTGCAGGTTAGAGACAATCTGGTGTCCGTAGTCTACAACAGGCGATGGATGGTGTTGCCTGAATTTATATGTGTGAACCAGGCAGGACCACTCGTGTTGCACGTTCAAATGACGTTATTTTTTCCCCATGAGTCAGCTGAGAGTGTTTATGCTTCACAACACATATTAATAGGTTTCCGACAGTTGTGAGTGAGATGGGCCACAGTTATACTCCACATCCCTATACATGGCGTTCTTTTGCCGTCGGTGTCTTGATGGATAGCTTTGTAAGTCGGTCAATTAAATGGCGTTAATTTTTCTCGAGGAGTCAGCCTGCCAGCCCCAGTTATACTCCACGCCCGCAAATGGCGGTCACTTTCACTTAGAGAGAGATGTTCCTGAGTCATAGTTCTGTTGCACACATACATGACGGGGGCCACACTAACTACAGGTGCGACCTAATTCGTCTGATATTAATTGTGCTGGTTTCGTGTTGCTGATGGCGGGCTCCTTCCCCATCATAGGTGTGAACAACCTGAGTCACGGGTTTATTACACTTTTACACCTGATTTTTGTGGACTAGAACGGGAGATAGATCTTGTAATTTATTAAATGTTTTGCGTGATGGAGTCCGAGGTCGCCTCAGCGGATTATCATCTTGGAAATGTCGACAACAGACTGTAGATGTGTATGGGATGGAAGGGCGGATGTCCTCGCTGGCGGGGTTGAGAGACGGGGGCTCCCGCGGCGCGCTTCCTCCTCTTGTGCACATTTCCCTCTGTCCTGACCTGTGGTCACTATTGTATGACCCCCCCCCCCTCTCTCTCTCTCGGTGCGTCCTTACTGGCGGGGTGATTTCCTACGTCTCGAGGTCCTGGTGGTGGAGGAGGAGGAGGTCAGCCTTCAGATTGGACGTGTGGTGCAGCTGTAAGGGCTCGCTTGGCTCTGGGACAAGTGGATTGGACGTCCTCCATGCCAGCCACAAGGTTCGACTCTCCCTGCCCCCCCGCCCCCACCACTCTTTCACAGCCTCCACCACTTGCTGTAGGACGTGGACCGTGAAAACTCGAGATACATCGACGTACGTATGTTAGTGTCCAGACCTCACTTAAGTGATCTTACTTAATCTGTCCAGCACTGCTGGTCCAGGCGCGTTCCACATACGACCAAGGCTGACACCCAGGCGGGTTGTTATTGCTGACCATTGTATAGTTTGGGTCAACATTCTCTTCTCTGGGAAACATGAATATGCCTAGAGCTCAGCATCTCACACTGTGTGGGCTGTGAACTGCCCCACCAGCTATTTACCTACTGTGTCAGCAGACCTCCAGTTGCTACCTACGGTGTCAGTAGTCGATCAGTTACGTACAGTGTCAGCGACCTACAAGTAGTTACCTACACTGCCAGCGACTATCAAGTTGATAGCTACAGTGTCAGCGGCCCATCAGTTGTTACCTACAATGTCACCGGCCCAACATTTCCTACCTACGGTGTCAGCGACCCACCAGTTTTCACCTACAGTGTCAGCAGCCCACCACTGCTATCTAAGGTGTTAGCAATCCACCAGTTGCCAGTTACAGTGTCAGCAGCCCACCAGTTGCTACCTAATGTCCTGAAAGACACTGGCCCGGCCCGGTGTGCGGCTAACCTAAGGTTCTGTCCTAACTTTAGGCTCAGGTGAGGGTTTCTGGTCAGCTCCTGTGCTACTAAGATGGTTCTCTGTACACTTATTGTTGTAAAGCAATATGGCGTTCATTTTCGTACTATTATACAGGACTAGCGGACTCTACCCACATTTTATAAAGTATCAGTAATTATGGGACTCGATCTTTACAGCCGAGAGTTGATCATAGCATATTCATAGGAACCAATATTGCTGTAATAATCAATGTAATCAAATCATGATCAATAAGCACTTGTAATTGTCTCATCATTGGTATAATTCGGTTAAATAGATTATTCCAGTTTTGAATAATTCGTATATATATATATATATATATATATATATATATATATATATATATATATATATATCTTCCCATCATAACTTGTGGATGAGCCACGCCATATCTGCTGCTGGACTGTGACTGGGGACTGTGCAGTACGTCATAAGCTTCGAGTGTCATAGTTTTTCTTTTGTAATTTTGGGGAATTTATAGTACGTCATTAGTCCCCCTTATGTAACTCCAGGGAATTCATCGCTCGGTATTTGATAGTTTTGTAGGTTAATTTGATTAAACGCACATCATTTGTTTATTTTGTACTGTAGGGGAAGTTATTGCGCGTCAATGTTTCTCCTGTAATATTTCGGAATTTACACTGCATTTGTTTATGCTATATTGATACTGAACTTATTTTGCGTTATATCATTCGTTCTGGTATATTACAGATATTGTGCGTTTCATTTGTTTCTGTCTATAAACGTTAGAGAAACAATTACTTTTGATCTCTGACCGTAAATACTGGTCGTACGTCATTTGTTTCCTGTTAAATTCGAGAATGGCAGCGGACTGTGGGCTGATTTTTTCCCCCAGGAGAAACGGGAGTGTGCTCTCAAATAGAAATGGTTGTTTCTAAAAACTACCTTCCTGTTTCACTGTACCTATGTACCTGAATAAGACCTTTTGAAATGTCGAACAAAATTTTTTATGATAAATGTTACCATAGCCATGACCTTTGTTGTGTACATGATCAATAATTATCCAGAAAATGTCGTTATTCGTTTGTTTTCCATATTTCGCTGGAGAATAATTTGGTGGTCGTGTGAACACAAGTTATGATTTCTCACTTGAATTTTCCTTGTTATTTAACAGAATGAATGAAAAGTTTTACGAAGATGAATAAATTAGATCTGTTATTTGCAAGACATCCGGACGGTTAGCCGTGTACAGCCGTCGCCTCCGTAATGATGGAAAACAAAACGCAGCTCTGGTGACGTCATCAGATACATCGATTTCTTCCCGCAGTTGGACTGATGACGTCATCATACAAGGGCAACGAACCTAAGCCAGACTCCCGAGCCCTGAGATGCGGGCTGCCGGAGATGTTGTCTGCCACCAACATATAAACCTCGGGTAATGGCAGTACCGGAGGGTCGTGGTGTTAGGGAGGGTCGTAAGGAGAGGGTTGCTTAAGGGAAGGAGGGTCGTGTGGAGAGGTAGTGATGATGGTCGTGGGGCATGGAGAGTCGTGAGGGTTATGGAGCGTCGCGTAGATCGAGTGGGGTAAGATGTCGTAGGCTAGGAGGTCATGGGGTAGGGGTGCCTGTGGGTGTAAGGAGGGTCTCCGTAGTTATGGATGGTCGTGTGGGGGTATTCTGGAATCGTGGATGGTCGTTGGAGAAGGTCTTAGGGAATAGGAATACTGAGGGAAATGGAAAATTGTGTGGATAAGGAGGGTGGTTGGGGTGGGGAATGAGAGATTGTGGGGGATAGGCATGGTCGTCAGAGTTGGGTTAGTCGTGGTGGTGGAGAAATCCGCAGGTTAGGAGTGGTCGATACGGTACAGTCCTAGGGGGTAGGGATGACTTTAGGGTAGGGTCGTGAGGATAGGCATGGCGGTATGAAGGTTATTGGAGATAGGGAGGGTCGTGAGGCTAGGGATGGCAGTAGGGGTATGGAGTGAATTGGGTCGTCAGATGGTCAAAATAGAGGGTGTTGAGGAGAGAGTGGATGGGAAGGATAAGAAGGATCGGTGGGGAGCTGAAGAGGTCGTTAGAGGTTGGGTGTCGTAGTAATGGGCGGGCAGTTGGGGGGAGTGGGTAGGGGAGACGGGGCAGGAGCGGCGAGAGCCAGTTTACCTTGGGTGGGGAGTCGAGCCTCGACGGGGGAGCTGACTTGCACTTTCGTACTTGACCGTTAGATCCAGCTCGAGTCGCATCTTTCCCTTGCTCTCATCCTTTTTCCTGTCTCTCTCTCTCTCTCACTCTCTCTCTTCAAGCTTCTTCCATTTATCTTCGTTGTAAATTTATGAAAAATATAAAAATCTTTTTTATTTTTGTGATTATGATTTCCCTACAGTGTCTTGTAGTTGCTGTTTAAGAGTATAACGATAATATGGGAAGTTTATTATTTTTTTCGTGTTCATTCAGCAGAACAATATTCCCCCATCTTAGTCTTCTCCTTCAACTTTCCTTATCTTTTACGCTTTGTATCTAAATCATCGCCTACGCTCTTCTGTATTCTTGTATTTCCCATAGTAGTTTCATTCTGCCCGTGTTTGTGTATCGTCAGTTCCTTCTCCGTCCTTGACCTGTTCTGATGTTTATGTTTATCTTCCATCGCTACTTTCTCCCCACATTTTTATGCTTCAGTCATAATGTTATCCTAAACTCTCTCTCTCTCTCTCTCTCTCCTATAATCGATTCTCAATCCTCATTACCACAGATCTTCCTCTTGAAATATTCGAATGTCAATTTCTTTGTTTCTATTTTCAGTAAGTAGGTGAGGCAGACAGTGTCACGCCGGGGGGGGGGGCTACTGGTGGGTCATGGGCTGACTCCTCCCTCCTGCACCGCCTCCCGCCCACCAGCCCAACCCGTCCATGTTATTGGCTGGCCACATATACTTCTGGCATAAATACTGCATAATATTACATATCATTGATCACAGGCACTCATAGACCATGTGTATATTTTTAGGGCACTATTTGTACTATCATTCAGACAAAAGTCACACAAAATTTTAGTTTAAATGCATAGAATATATTACCTTTACAGCCAGCTTCACTCTCGACAATGAGACATAAGGAATGACTTGAGCCATAATTATGATTGCAACCAACTGGTAACTAAAGAAAAAAAATCATGCCAATTAACTGATAAGAAGATAAATGACTATTTCCATTCTACTGTCGACACATGATGACAAACTGGACAGAATAAGGAAATTATATTTGAAAGAACATCCTATCTAAAACAAGTTACTTATTTTTAATGTCTATTCACCAATCTTTCAATATTTTGTGGACTTTTTGTATTGTCTTGAATAACAGAGGTGATGCGAGAGTTAAGATAATGTTTAAAACCAGTTTAGTGATTTTTGTGGTCACTTCAATGTTAGGAGGATTTAGCGGTCATTAAGTCATATTTAGCGCTGTCTTGAGCAAACATTTTATTATTTTCACTGAACTCCACAGATGTGCGGAATTTTATTAGTTTTTAGCTACATTATTACTATACTTACATTTGAAAATTATGGTCTGTTAGGGAAGGATTAGGGTATTTTTTTGTGGTATTTTTTTTTTCCTGAGGAAATATGGAGTCCCAGATAACTGATTATCAAGTAATTTGAAAAAATAATAATGGAATGTACTTAATTTTTTTTTCTACGGATGGGAGAATTGGCCATTGCCATGCAAGGATTTCGTGTTTTGTTGGCATAAATATTGGAGGTGCATGGGAAAGTGTGGTCACAATTTTAGTGTTGCCTGAAAAGCAACTGGTGTTACAGGGAAAGAAATTAGCACAGCTGAAGGTGCGCTAGGACTAGGAAAGAAATTCATCCCGCAAGGGAGAAAATGTTCTTCCAGGGGAAAATACTGGTCTTGTGGAGTACAATCCAGTTCAAGGAGAAATAAAAACGAGGGAAATATTAGGAAAGACTGCTGTGGTGGAGGAAAGTGGTTATTACTGGTAGAAAATGAGGCTGCGGGGAAGATGGCTGTGTTCTGCAGGGAGATTCTTGTATTGTTAGGAAGATATCAGGTGATGAAAGTATGAGCGGTGGTCTATTGTGGTGATGAGGTGACAAAGAAATTCCAGCCTTGACACAGACATGGAAGGCAATGACTGATACCCCAGTCCGTAAATATTGACACAGTGTTGCCATATGGCCGAAGGTAATGGGCAAATAGTCTGGCGAATGTTTAATGGAGATCTGGTTTTACTCCTTGAGGACGACGGCACGACATTTTGAACATGACAGTGCGAATCTTGAGTATGATCTTTGAGCCGATCCCTACGGGTCCAGTCAAAGATACGGCCCTCATACCCAGTGTCACACAGTCGTGTTCTAACCATGACTATACACCATTAAGCACTGTTTCTGTGGCATCCCGACCCCATTCACCATCTGCCCTCACAAATCATACTATAAATTATATAATCTTTGAATCATACTATCAAATGTTTCCAGGTTGTCATCGTTCTCAACAAGAGACAGAATCCAGCATCAAATCCATCATGTTTCCCTTCGAATATTCTTAAAATGTAGAAATCTATGAATGTTTGGCAAAACAACTGATATGAAGATTTATACTAGGTCATAAAGCATTTCTTTTGAAGAAAAAATTCCAGTTTTTTCTTTTTATTTAATTGGTTTGTTGACGCGATCAGCTGGTCGGCATAAAGCTGCTTTGTTGTTAAGTAGGCCAAGCGTCCTCAGGCTCATGTTTGTGTTATCAAATACAACTTTAGTGGTGAGCGTGCGTTTCTTCCGTGAGATATGATAAATAAGAAATACAGATCACCAAGAGCTGCCCGAACGTACGGCTGTGCTTCACATGGAAGTACCTGACGAGGTAAGATATCTCATTTGGGACGGTAAATGACATTGGCCGTCGGGATCCCTCCCAGATTTCTGCAAGTCTAGGGATCGTTATAGATGATTGCACGCGATATCTCGCGATTATGACCTGTACCTGATTTAGTCCGGGATGAGTTCCTTGCCATTTTTCCCCCTAAAACTTTACATACGTGCGTTTTGACGAGGCTTCACGTTGTCTCTGACCGCTCCCGGATGCTCTTATTAGGAAAGCTTAGGATGCATCTTGACCAGTCAGTTATCTACCACGCGGCCTCTGTAGCCTTTATGACCTACAAAAGTTTAAACCACTCACCATTCTAGTTATATTCTTAGGTCATATTTCTCTTCTTTGCCGTAACTGTTTTGTGGCCAATTACAGGTGTATAGTGTAAGTTATCTATACTCGACTTTCACATGTGTTGGTTTAGGAAAGTTATCTGAACGCTATATACTTAAATTTTTCCCTTTCACTGATAATGGCGCCATATGGAACCTGTCAACGTTAATTTGCGAACGCTGTGGCGGTTAAGTCGGTGAAGTGCTTGGGTTGTGTTTTGATAGGTTAGTTTCTTTTCTATTCATTGTCCTCCATCTTTTTCCAGTATTTTAATGCACTTGTTTTGGGAGGTTTAACACGAAAAGGATTCTTTCAAAGCAATATACAGGTATAACAACCGTATTGAAGTACAAGAAAAAGTTAATAATGGCTGATGTTAGCGTTCCTTCCCCATAGGGGTGATAACGGTGTCCACATTTACATCTATTGTTAATCTAGTTTACAATATACGTCAATATCAGTCTTAATACAGAACACATGCATTGTAAAATAACACTGACTAGCCAGACAACAGTCGTTATACTTCTTCAGGAATTTATGGTATTATGATTTACATAGTTCGTGTTACACTTTAACCCTTGATGTACACATGTAGGAAAACCTTTGTGGTTACTTTTGAATCATGGTAATAAGACACTGACAGGAAGTAAAAACACTTATAAATAGTAAACTGGGATTACTTGAAAAGTTCGCCTCTCGTAACATTTTTCTAGGTTAAGTAAAGGTAGTTTAAGTTAGATCAGGTAAGGTTTGTAGTACAGCGTAACGTAACCAAATCTACCCTACCCTAACTTTTACATAACCAAATCTACCCTACCCTAACTTTTACATAACCAAATCTACCCTACCCTAACTTAGCCTAGGTTGTCAGTAAACACAATCAATTTTAGCACAAGATGTGTTACATGTCATACATAGATCAGTATTCGGACATGGTGATATAATACATTATAACGATCTCAGCATTAGGTATGGTTCCCACTATAAGACATGTAGTTTTGTTGTTTCTGTAATAGACGTACCATGAACAAGGGCCTGAAGGAGTTAGAAGGAAGGGAGAAATGACGAGGAAACTAGTTTCAGAGAAAGAGACGAGGCATAACTTAGATTTTTTCCGTTAAATTTATGAAAAATGATTGACCAGAGGCCGGGCGGGTTGTGCATTATTGTAACAGTCTTCAGTTTAAGTTTAGATCTGATGTCCTTGAAGTGACTTGGCAACGTCCCAAGACAGAAGGCGTGGTGTGTGTTGAATCATTGTTACTGGGAGGTTAATGTTTGTGAAACATGTGTTGTCTGGCTATTATTTTTACTTAATTGTCATCTGAAATTTGCAGCTGTATGTTTGGGAAATCTTGACTTATGTTGATTCATTTGGACGTAAACAAAACACTCTACATTTATATAAATATAGGGCATGAGAGTGAGGCAGGCAGCTTGTACCCAGAAAATGTAGGTTGTGGATCTAGGCTGGAGTACAGCGATGACAGCGCCACTTCAGAGGCCAACATATGCGTGGTAATATCAGCCAGTAAAACGGGCAGTTCACTAGCTGTTTGAGAAAACTGTGGACACCATTACAGCGCAGCACAAGTTTTTGCTATTTTTGCCGAACGTTCAAATGTCCTAAGCTAGGAATCATTTATTTGGCATCCTTTCTGATTTCTGTCCGGCTCCCAGCAATAAGAACTTTTGTCTCTACCAAAGGATCTGGTCGTACGTTGGAAGCTTGGTAATATGTTTTTTGTTAGATTTAGACAGTTTTGTTCATCAGAGATGATACTGAGTCACTAAACCGTTGTTGCAGGTGACATGAGTGACGAGTTGTTCCACTTTAGGTGTTCAGTCTTAGGTAACGAGTCATTAAGTTTTAGAAACATGTGTCAAGAGTTACTAGTTCTGTTGGAATATAATCATGGACTGTTTTTATATTAGGCCAAACCTGTGTTTTTGCAGCTTGTGGAACGGCTACATGTATCGTCTCTTCCAGACCTTATTTGTAACATGAGTGAGCAATGTTTCCGGATTTCTAAGAGTCAGTGGGGTGAGGTGAACGCCATGATGTTTAGTCAAGCAGAATGCCATGACTAATGAAAGGTATTTGAGGCTTCAGAAAGATCCAGTTTGTCGATCTAGCACGGGTTGGTAAGCTAGTCAAATGAAATGTCGTCCAAGTGGACTATTTTTTTTTTTCTATTAACCAAACCGGTATTGGGTATGTGAGTGTGTTCCAGGTAGTGTGTCAGTAGGCAACCTACTGTTCCTTGAATCTTTACTGAGTGTCGGCCAAGTCGGGACGGTAGTTATTGACAGGAAGTCACCAGTACACAACTTCTGTTTGAAGGCGCTGCCAAGGTAGTCTTCATCTGCTGGGAGACGTACCTGTTTAATGGAATTATAACAAAAGTGGGTCAGTATAGGTGTTGCCACTTTTATTGAGGGAGAGGACTGGCCCTGGGGACTGCAGGAGGCTCGACCTCTGCCATGAGTGGATCAGGTCAAAATCACATGCAAATGGTGACCCTTGATGAATTCAGATTCGTGCCTAATGTCAGAGCTGTTGGCGTACAAGGCCGCGTCCCCGGCGGGAGGTGTGGCTATCACACACACACACACACACTCCAGGTCACCAGTCTGTGTGTATGTTGACACACGTGTTATGTACAATATCTAAATAGCTGTTGACAATGAACGTGTATGGTACAAAGTCTGCAAATATTTACATCTCTAAGAAAGTGTATTTCGATCGAATAACTTAAATTTTACTTTTACAAGTGGTCAAACCTTCTATCCAGATGCAGTTCATTTTTTAAGAATATATTCTTTTCTGGGTCAGTAAAATTTCCATTTTTTATTAGAAAAATGAATGGCTCTAGATTTTTTCTTCCTTTTTAAAGGTTGTGGCGTAAACACATTATGCAGGAGTTTCTTCTGAACCTAATTTCTCGTTTCGGTAAATTAGCCACAAAAACCTGTAAGAATTGTCTGTATGGACCTGCATTATCCATTAAATATATAGAATTTCCTTGCTTTCCGTCCGCATGATTTTATACGTATTTCAGGAATTTCATTTGCAATCGCGTTTCAAATTTCAGTCACATCCTCTTAGGAACAACTCTGTCTTTATATTATTATGTCACCATGTGCAGTTATTAAATTGCGCTTGTTTTCCCTGCAGTGCAAAAGTGTGGGATGACGTAATGCAGACGATCCGAAAAAAGTGAAAGGGGGACGTCAGGGGGGAAGGGGAGTCAGGTGCTTGGTTACCGGGCGGTTCGTAGGGGGGAAGTGGATTCACTCCCCCGAATCCTAACCTAGAGTCCAGTGCGGGTAGTAGCTGTGGGTCAGTCTACCGGTGATCTGTGACGTAGATGGTATCGTGCACTAGATGCTCCACTTGATGTGAGGCCGATCGATACCGCAGGCTTGTTGCTCGAGCTTAGATGGTGATGTGTTGCACGTGAGAGTTGTAAAGTGCCGATAATGAAAGATTAAAGTCGGCAACCAATCTTCAAGGCTAAAAGTGCCCATCTCGTAATCTTCAGGCACCATTTGTGAAAGGTATATTGTCGATCGTGAGGGCTGAAATACAAACCTTGAAAAAAGTTTTAAGTGCTGGTACTGGAAGGTAATACATCAGTTTCCAGAGCTAAAACAGTGATCATTATTTTTAAGCTGATGTATCGGTATTGAAATGAAAAGTAGTGATCTTGGGGAAAAAAGTACCAGTCGTGAAAGGTAAAGTGTTTGCATCGAGAGCTACTTCCCTGGTCCGTATATGTAATAGTATTGATCATATGGGTCAGCCAAAGTGCCAACATCGAGAGCTTCCATCTGCTGCTCAGAGGATCGATCTTACATGTTAGTATATTGACCTTAACGGCCAGGGTACTGAACTTTGTAAGAAATTACTTTGATAGACAAAGATAGATAAGAGAGAGATTCCCTTTGTAGATAAGAGAGGGATTCCATCTGTAGATAAGAGAAGGGTTCCCTCGGTTGATAAGAGAGATTAAACCATTAAATAAGAGGAATTCCCTCTGTAGATAATAGAGGGATTCCATCTGTAGATAAGAGAGGGTTTCCCTTTGTAGATAAGAGAAGGATACCCTCTGTAGATAAGAGGGTTTCCCCTCTGTTGACCAGAGAAGTTCCATCATTAGATAAGAGGGATTCCGTCTGTAGATAACAGAGGGATTGCCTCTGTAGATGAGAGGAATTCCCTTAGCAGATAAGAGAGGGATTTCCTCTGTAGAAAATAGAGATATCCTCGTTAGATAAGAGAGGGATTTCCTCTGTTGATAATAGGGATTCTCTTAGTAGATTAGAGAGATATTCCCTTTGTAGATGAAAGGAATTCCATCTGGATAAGACAGGGATTCAATTTGTTGATAAGACAGGGACTTCCTCAGTTGACAAGAGAGGGAATCCCTCTGTAGATAAGAGACGGATTCCCTCAATAAATAAGGGTGGGATTCCCTCTAGATAAGAGGGATTCCCCTCCGTAGTTAAGACAGGAATTCCCACGTTAGATAAGAGAGGGACTTCCTCAGTTTATAATAGGGATTCCCTCATTAGATAAAAGAGGGATTACCTCAGTAGATAAGGAATTACCAGAGCTGGAGTAAATAGGACAGATGTCACAGGTAACTTTTCAAACGGAAGTTCCGGGTTACCCAGCGGCTTCCCACAGGGCTCACCCTTGACTCGGGTCGCTGTTGCTCCCGTGTACTGGGCTGTCCATTGGGACCATACTGGGATCATCTGCCTGCTTGTCTGCTGATGGTAATGGTTTCGTGTGATGTAAGGATTAGACTCCCTCCCACGCCCTCTGCACGTCCCTCCCATCCCTCTGCACCACCCCACACCCTTGCACCTCCCTTCCACGCCCATTGCACTTCCCTCCCACGCCCTCTGCATCACCCCACACCCTTGCACCTCCCTTCCACGCCCTCTGCACCACCCCACACCCTTGCACTTCCCTTCCACGCCCTCTGCACCTCCCTCCCACGCCTCTGGACCTCTCACACCCCTGCACCTCCCACGCCCTCTGCACCTTCCTCCCACACCCCTGCACCACCAACCCACACCCTTGCATCCCTTCACTCTTTACCTTTGTCTCGCGCCTTCTACACTTTCCCCACGCCCCTATACCTTTACCACGCCCGCTACGCCTCTTCCATGCCTCTGCACCTTTCCCCGACACCCAAGCCCACTGCATCCCTCTCTCATGCCACTTCTCCTCTTACCCAAGTCCACTGTACCCCTTTCCCCACGCTTTCTGTACCGGTCTCCCACGATTTTATGCACCCCTTCCCAACACCTCTTACACCCCACTCCCACACATTCTCACCCCTTTCCCGCGCCTGTTTCACCCCTTTCCTACGCCTGCACCCGTCTCGCACACGCCCCTTCCACGACCCACCTCCCTTTCCCAGGGCTGTACACTCCTGCCCAACCCTTGCATCCCCCCTTGCATCCCTTCCCCCCCTCCCCCCACTCTTCACACGCCCTTCCAAGGTCTTCTCCACACCTCTTCCACTCCCCACCCACCTCCTATCCCACGCCCCTCCCAGCTCCTCTCCCTCCATGGAACGGTATGCCCCCTAACAGTGACGCCATCAGAAACTGGTTCCGGTCCCTGTAGATTCAAAAGACAGTCGCTTTCAACCAGACCTTGAGGCCTCGTCAACCCATATATATATATATATATATATATATATATATATATATATATATATATATATATATATATATATATATA
>JAYMFT010073453.1:0-28857 GCA_038088735.1 Panulirus argus
AAGGTATATATATATATATATATATATATATATATATATATATATATATATATATACTGTCAAATCCCAGTAGGCTTGTCTAAGTTATGTGCGTGTGTATAGCCATACAGGATGAAGGTGACGTGGGCGCTAGCGTTGGCGGTGACGATGGCGGGTATGGTTCGGGGTTTGGACAATGGCCTGGCCCTCACCCCGCCCATGGGCTGGCTCGCCTGGGAAAGGTTCCGTTGCAACGTCGACTGTGTCAGTGACCCTCACAACTGCATCAGGTAAGCTCTCGTTAGACGCATCTGAATCAGTAACACCAGACTGAACTAAAGCGATTTTTAAGATCGATAACATTCTCCAGCGTTCTCATCTAAGTTTTCTACTGGCCTTTGTGTAAATGTTTTACGGTAGTAGGGGGTGAATAAAACGAATTTACAATCGATTTTTACATACCCTTCCGTCCAAAGCTTAGAGTTGTTGTGTCTCCCTCTGTTTACAGCGAGTCGCTCTTCATGGTCATGGCAGACCTGATGGTGAGCGAGGGGTACCGAGACCTGGGGTACGACATCGTCTCCCTCGACGACTGCTGGTTGGCCCACGATCGCGACGACCAAGGCAGACTCCAGCCCGACCCCGAGCGCTTCCCGTCCGGCATCGCCTCTCTCGCCGACTACGTCAGTAGTAAACAAACGCTTCCACAATACCCTTATGGCTCCAACCTTAGCTATTTAAAACAGCTAGAACTACCATTATGTCTTGATAGAATAATAATTCTTTAATTTATTCGCAAAAATAAACCTATTTCAATGTGTTCATAAATTAGTAGAGAAGTACAGTTAATGTGGGTCAAAATTACATATATGGCAACTCTTATTTGGCTCAGCTGTTGACAAAAAACAAGAAGGGAAACTGTAATGGGTTTCTTAAAACATTTTTGAGATGCCAGAGAACACCAGACAAGAAGTGAAACTCTGATGATTTTCTTCTAAAACTTTTCAAATGCTTGTGAGAACACCATACTTAGAAGGGGAACTTTAATGGATTTCTTAGATAATTTTTCAAATGCTTCCAAGAATGTCAAACAAGAAGTGAAACTCTGACGGATTTTCTTTTAAAGATTTTCAGATGTTTCTGAAAACGCCAACCTAGAAGGGAAACTCTAATAGATTTCTTGTAAGACTTTTCAGATGCTTCACAGATTATTACACAAGAAGTGAAACTTTACTCGGTTCCACATAAACCTTTTCAGACGCTTCTGAGAACGCCACACAAGAGGTGAAACTCGAATGGCTTTGCTTTGAACCTTTTCAGATGCACGACAGAAAGTTGCGCTTCGGCATCTACGAGGACTACGGAACCCATACGTGCGCCGGGTACCCGGGCATCCTGGGCCACCTGGAGACCGACGCGCGCACCTTCGCCGACTGGGGCGTCGACTACGTCAAGCTGGACGGATGCAACGCCGACCCCGCAGACATGGACGAAGGTAAATCAAGATGGCCGCCGGCGTAAACATTAGATGTAATTCGTATGTAAATTATATTTTTTTTCATATTTATTTTGTGATTATTCAGGAGGATATTTTGAAAGGTGGTATGAATTCCGTCGATAATATATTTAAAAACGATTAGAAAATAAACATAAATTGATTTATTGTATTTACGCTCGACAACGAACGTGACAACTGAGCAGTAATCAAACATGGCGACTTCTCAGTCCTTGACATTATGTAAATATTCATTTGTAATTACCTGTTTGAACTGTACGCGGCTTCTTTCACCACTGAACATTTCTTGAGCCTGCCTGAGGCGCTGGCGGGACTGTCCCGTTCCTCTTGCATGATTTGATGTCTCCAGTTCTTTGTCTCTCTCTCTCTCTCTCTCTGTATCTCCTAGACTATTACCCCCCCCCCTCCTGTACTCACCAATCATTCCGCATTCCTCTCATGACCACATTTAAAAAAAAACAACACTTGGCAAGTCGATAGATAGACTCTAGGAGCCTCTTAATCAGCAGATCTTTTCTTTTCCTTCCTTCCATTTCACACTCTGTAAGACACGGACGGCTACCTTCACGTCCGATCCCAAAACGTAACCACAGCTTTCCGTGCATCGTGTCCTCTGCTTTGTTGATGGCCATTCCTCTCTCTCTCTCTCTCTCTCTCTCTGCAATTGCTGTAGGATACCCGGCGTTCGGACACTACCTGAACAAGACGGGCCGACCCATGGTCTACTCCTGTTCCTGGCCAGACTACCAGCTCTCCACGGGCTTGACGGTGAGTAACCCACAGGAAAATGGAACACGATATGTTCCCGAGTGCACTTTCGTGTAATGATCACGTCGTCAGGGGGAGATACACAAGAATGAGATAGAAAACGTAGGGCGGTCAGTTGATATGCAAGGAAGAGACGTAGTTAAGACGCCATTGGTAAACAAGCGTCTTAACTACGTCTCTTCCTTGTGTATCAACTGACCACCCTACGTTTTCTATCTCATTCTTATGTATCTCCCCCTGACGACGTGATCAATACACGAAAGTGCGCTTGGGAACTTAACGTGTTACAATTTCCTCTTTTTTTTTTGCATATATATAAATTATATAATAACCCAGTTTAGAATATGAAATAGTAAAGTCTAGTTTTCAGTTTTGATTTTAAAGACTTTGGAAAATATGAGGCAGATCCGTAGACAGTGTTCCTTCGTCATATGCAGAGATCCACGAGACCTCGTCAGGTGTTTACTGATAAAGCCAGTCTCTTATCGTACGGCTGGCATACGGCTGGGACACGGTAATCACGACCCCTTGGGTCTGACAACCTAACCTTTGACTCTCTGGCTAGCTAAGGTTGCCAAACTCAAAGGCTTTTTTCCTTTTTCTTAAGGGCCAATCACACCCAAAAGGGACCATTATTTACCGTCATATTCAAAACATGATGAAATCCCCTCCAGCTGGTAATGGCGTTCGATATTCCTTTTTTCTTTCTTCCCCCGGCAGCCCAACTACACGGCCATTATCCACACGTGCAATCTCTGGAGGAATTACAACGACATCCAGGACTCCTGGGCGTCCGTGACCGCCATCATTGACCACTACGGAGACAAGCAGGACTTCATGGCGCCCCACGCTGGACCCGGACACTGGAACGACCCCGATATGGTAACAACTGCGAAGTCCAATGACCCAATGAAAATATCAATCTGTATACATATCATAGAAAAATCTCATTTATATGGGAAATATAGTCATAAATACATCTTATTCTATCAAAACTGAATGTTTGAAACCTGAAATTTGAATTTAGATTTTAAAAACTGTGTTTTCGATTGTCAACATTGCTTCCGACTCTCAAAAAGTAATGATTAAAATCTTATCAAAATATTAGAATCTAACAAAAAGTCTATATTTTATGTACATAAAACTTACTTTGTAATATTTTATACATGTTGTGTTCTACTGATTGTCGAAATCTAACAAAAATCTATGAATTATGCAGATAAAAGTTATTTTGTAATATTTTGTATATGTTGTGGTCTGTTGATTGTCGGGGACTAACAAAAACATATGAATTATGGAGGTAAAAGATACTTTGTAATATTCTCTCGTTCATGTTGTGGTCAGTTGATTGTCGGGAACTTCGGGTTGAGCTATGACCAGAGCAAGACCCAGATGGCGATTTGGTCTATCCTGTCCGCCCCTCTCCTCATGTCCGTCGACCTGCGCACCATCCAGCCAGCGTACAAGGCCATCCTGCAGAACAAGGGGGTCATTGCAGTCAACCAAGACCGCCTGGGCATCCAGGGAAGGAGGATTTACAAGGTAAGTATCGCGTTACTATTCACAGTCGTCCGTCACACACACACGAACACACTGGGACTCTCACCTGAAGCAGGGGCCCGGACGAGGGAAGATAATCTTTGGAAACACCAATACAGTGATCAGAAAATGGCACCTGTAAGTAGTAACCAACTTCCGAAGAGATTTCCAAATTCTTTTGTCGTCTTTCTTTTACGTGGGCCACCAGGGGAACAGCCCAAGGGGGATGGCGTATAGAATGGCCACCCTTTCCCCATGGCCCCGTCAGCTGTCGAAGGACCCCGTCTCTGAATAAACACATCCATTGCCGGATCACCAAAGGCATATTGTGGACTCCCCACGGCACCAGCAAGACTATCGAGCCACAGAAGGGAAACCGTGCCAGATGGAAATCCCAAAAAAAAGCGACGCCATTAGACTCTGGGCTGAATCCAGACAACAGCAGAAGAAGAACTAGTGGCACAGGTCACTCATAACCACCAGGGGCTGATTTAAAGCGCCTGAGAGACAGCCTTTAAGTACATGCATACGTGACTCCATTCACAGGAAAAGCTGAAAATAACTGAGACGCTTGCTGTAGCCATCCTGACAGCAGACGGTCAGGCCCGTGCCACTGACCAAGAGAAATCCGAGGCCTTTAAGGTCTGAACCAGCCGTCCCAGTCACTGTCCACTTACGAGGGACCCAAACGACATTCCCATTCCTGGAAACTGGAACAGAAGGCGTCGTCAGAGGACAGGCGTCAACACACAGGGGTTCCAGACGGAAGCTCTCCCTTGAGACGCGGCTCGTCACAGCCATACCGGACCGGCCACAGAGTCTTGGTCGACCCAGCCAAGCTGACCTCATCCTGATGGACCAACAGGAAGGCTTTGGACATTGTGGCCCACCGACGTCTCATGTTGGGGGTCAGGATAATATGGTGCCAATGGCCATGTGTCATCGTGGACAGAGGGCTTTTGTAAGAGAGGGAACACGGTCCACATCAGTCAAAGAAGGTCCACTTGGACATACATTATCCCTGGCGTGCCCCAAGGTGGCGTCTGAGGACCACTGCTCAACCCTCTGTACTTTATCGGCATCAACCAACACATAAGTTGACATATACGCCTCTTTGTGACGGCATCATGTACATGATCAAGAGGCGAGGCAACATGACCTCCACCTTCTGCATGAGTGACCCAGCGCATGGCTCATGCAGTTCAGCGCTTCGTCAGACCCAAGCTGGGGTGTGGAAAGTGTGCATGGAACACACACACACCGTAACCTAAATGCATTTGGGTCTGATCCAGCGACGAGCTGTGTGGTTCACATCGGCCAACCGTTGCAGGGAACCCGGTATACTTAACACACTTAACTGCAGCAATGTGGGACTCACTCTAGGCCAGAGCACTCCTCCCGCAGGCGACCACGTCTTTTATAGGATGCAAACGCATTTTCCATTCTCCCTAAGGACAGTACGGGTGTAGGATACCATCCAACAGCTTCTGCAGTGAGAGTTATAACACCCAAGGCTTTCCGAGAGACTCCACTCCCCGCCACCAGGGGTCCACCATCCAGTACAGATGCCTCGGGATGCCCCCGTAAATAGCCCACACTTTCACACGCCCCACCAGCTAGATACACAGCTCCCTAGTTGGTTAAAGCTGCAGAACTCAGGGACTTTATGCGACGTAAAGTAATCTGGACGCCACTATTGCCATGTAAGTCTCTTCATCTTCTTCGAATTCACATATTGAGGACAGAAAGCCAACGTTGCCAGGCTCTGTGGTCCCCCCAACGTTGCCAATGCAGGGGAGACAGCCAAAGCTCTACACCTTCTCCCATAACTGCTCCTCCTCCCCGGGGAGCTATGGCTCCATCAATCTCCCCACCAACCACTCACCACATTCCTCCCATTCTCCCAGATCCGGTGAGCGGCAGGCAGGTCATCCTGTAGTTGCTGTAATGGCAGGTCAATTGGAAAGCTTTTGAAATCGACCTCCCTCTGTCTGCACCACATCCCCAGGTATCTGGGGTCGAACGAGCTCCCCTTAAATGTCTTGCTGACAACCGCTAACCGTCCATTCAGGTTAGCCAAGTCATCTTTAAAAGGACAATAATACAAAGCCAAATTTTGGTCTTTGGTTTAATATATAGTCATTAGTAAAACGTATATATTAATGTTTAATATATTTTGCACGTTGGAGGCTCCAATCAGGGACAAGAGTCCACATCAAGGCCGGGCAATGATTGGAATATAGGGAGAATTATGAAAAGGAAAAAAAGAAAGACGAGGGAAAGTATGCAAGAATTTTTGGAGGAAGTGGTGAAAAACCTGTCTTTTAAAATGTGCCAGGTTATAGTTACTGGGAAAGCTATGAAAACGTAGAGAGTTCCAAAGCTTGGAGGTGCAGGTGGAGATACAGCTATCAAAATGGCCCACCCTTATGTCATAGTTGTTGGGAAAGACATGAGAAGGTAGAAAGTTCCAAAGCTTGGAGGTGCAGGTGAAGATACATTTATCAAAACGGCCCACCCTTATGTCATAGTTATTGGGAAAGACATGAGAAGATAGAGAGTTCCAAAGCTTGGAGGTGCAGGTGAAGATACAATTATAAAAGCGGCCCACTCTAATGTCATAATTATTAGGAAAGACATAAAAAGATAGAGATTTCCAAATCTTGGAGGTGCAGAGGTAGATACAGTTATCAAAACGGCCCACCCTTATGTCATAGTTATTGGGAAAGACATGAGAAGGTAGAGGGTTCCAAAGTTTAGAGGTGCAGGGGAAAAGATAGTTATCAAAGCGGCCCACCCTTATGTATATGGTGATATTCTCTTTTTCTTTTTCCTTCGCAGGAAAACGGGATAGAGATCTGGAGTAAGCCAGTGACGCCGGTCCAACACGGCAACCACTCGTACGCCCTGGCCTTCCTGAACCGTCGGGAAGACGGAACGCCAAGCAGAGTGAGTATTTACCCACGACAATCCCCCCCTGCCATACCCACAGCAAAGTAATCCCAGCAGGATATACAGTCCCATCTCCATACAGTCCCACTCTCATGTTCTTAAAGGAGTAATTAGGTAGAACAATAACACATGTCATTACCTCAGAATGTTTAGCATGAACATTTGATTATAAAAAAATCTATTGATGCCCTTTTTATATTTCTTTGGAAATATTTAAAAACGAAAAATATATTTTCAAATTTCAGGTGGTTCACAGCCTACGGTCCCTGGGTCTGACATCACCAAAGGGATACGTCACTACCGACCTGTTCGACCAGACCCAGTACGGCACTGTCCTCCCAGACGACCAGCTGGTGCTCGAGATCAACCCCTCGGGAGTCGTCATGCTCAGCTGCAGGCTGGTCTTGGCAACGTGAAATATCAGGCGGGCGAATTGCACAGCCTGGCTCCTTTGGACTGCCTCCATGTTCTCTTGAGAAATAAAAGATTTTATCCAAAGTCTACCAAAAGCCTATTTGCGTCCTGGGGATTGACATTGTCAAAGAGTCCATAAAACGTAGTTGTTTTTGGCCACTGGCCTGTGTTTGGACAATATATATCAATAGCTCCCAAAGGCTTGTCATTTTTGGCCAACGACTTGTGCTATGAAGAGAGACATTAATCGTCAGTTACTCCCAAAGCCAACCTTCTTTTGGCTCATTGGGCTTGTACAGCAGGTCTTAAAAGCAATCCATGTCATTCTAAATTTGTGTCAGTTTATGATAAATGCAAGAACTTGCGTCACTAAATCTAGCTAAAGTGGTTTAAGCTTGGCAAGGAGTTGTTTCTCATGTTATCTTACGTTACTACCGACCCTTGTTAGAGAACGGAAAGCAGGTTGTTATGATTTACATTCACGGGGTCAAGTTATGTACAAAATGGTTGAGATGTGGAGAAAATGAGAATTGCCTTTGTCTAGAATCTTGCCAACGACTAAATACATATAGGTTCAATTGTACCTCGTCTCCTGGATGTCTTGGAGTCTGTTGTTGTTAACGGATGTCGACCATGTCCGACTCCTGGACAATGCTGACACCTCCTGTCAGTGCGACACTGACGGGTCAAGGGCACTTGGACGCAGGATCGCCACCTGATAGGTCTGATATATAGCAATGTCTGAACGCAAACTGACCAGTCACAGAGCACCATTTCTGCTACCGCTCTCGTCCAAGTGAAGCAACCTGCTTTGGTGTTTCATTTCTTGATGGAAATATGGGGTTGCTTCCAATGCTTTCCTTCGTCTTCTTGTCCGCTCCCTGATTTGGGATCTCCACTTCTCTCCTTCTTGGCAGGAACCCCTCCTCAGCCACATATACCACCAAACCATTGGTGTTTAGAAAGTAGCCCCATCTGTTGGCGCCTCCTAGTTTTAACATAATATTTCTTGTTACCTGCTGCATGGAACCTCGTACACTGTATTGTTTTTGACGTCCTTTATATCCTTACTCCTTATGATGTCAGACGTTGATACAATTCTCTCTTCTAAATACCCTTCTGCAACTCGTCAACATAAATGCTCAACAGATCTCCACCTCCTGCATTAAACGCCATTTTAAGGCTCGCGTAAAACACTCTTCCTTACATCCTTGGCGGGGTCCTGCCGTGGCGCGCAACAGGAGTATCCTTCGCGTGCAACGGAGAATTAAGAAACGGGAAAAGAAAATTCCTCATCTGTAAAAGCTGCAGTCAACTTATATCTTTTATATTTTTGCTACGCAGTCCTGGCATCATGAAGCTCTACTGTACACGAAGGGAAGGGGGATCTCTGTACCCCAGACCACCATACTGGTACACGTATTCCCAAACAACTCTGAAGATTTAGTATTTAGAGAGAAATGTCTCGTATTACACGAGACTTTTGAGTTTTAACCCAACTGCCTTTCCAGCTTTAGCGAGATTGCGTCAAGCACTGACGAACAATGGCTCTGTCTGCATTCATCGTATCTCTTACTACGAAATGGAACGTACCGTCCGGCCAGCCAAGCTCCATAAACCACTTCATGTTTTACCTGGGCTGTTTTATATGACGGGCTTCAAGTCACTGCCCGCACGTCGCCCCCAGTATACCAAACCGATCCTGTCCATTCTATTCCAGTCCCACGCACGCCTCTCACCCTCCTGAATATTCAGGCCCCGATGACCCAAGGCTTCCCTTCACTCCATCCTCTCACCACTTTCTCGGTAGGTCAGTCTTGGTTCTTCCTCTCAGTTCGCTTCGTCTCCAACACGTCCACCCCCTCCTCCTTTGTTATGCACCCAGGGCCAAAGACTCGCATCTATACTACACCGTCGGGACATCTGCGCAATCCACCATACTTATCTACGGCCGACCAGACGCTCTTGTCTCGCTTCGCACGCTCCTGAATGCAAGCAGGACTCCCCTTCAGCCCCCATGGGTCCACCTGCTGTCACGTCCACTCCCTTCAGGTCCGCACGACTTCAATCGAACCCATGCTCCCCCTACCTACGCCCCCCGTATACCACACCTAATCACTTTTTTCTTCACAATTTCTCCCAACATTCGAATGAATTCCGGAGGGCATAGCAAGCGTCTGGGGTCCACAGGACTTGCAGGAGTCCACAGTAGCGACTCCTGCTCCAGCAGGAGTCGGGAATATGATCCCCAACTCTCGCTTGTGTCGCCCGCGTTACCATGCTGCTGTCTGGAGCGTCTTTCTTCTGTCGACTCTGGCGACCGTTTACGGTACTAGGGTTCGAAGTTGGTTAGGTCTAAGGGCCTGCTACCCTAGAGGGCGTACCACCGTCTTGCTCAAGAGTCGTACCACCCTCGTGGTCAAGGGTCGTGGTACCGTCCTGCTCAGAAGTCGTACATAACCAGACTTGGCCAGGAAATAGCCACTTCACGAGGCTCGTTCTCCCTTGAATGGCATATTCCTTTATTTCAGGACATCGGGTGTTGCTCGGGGCGGCAGCGGCCGATAAGGATCACCGATAACGCAGCCATGTTGCTGCTACGTAAGCCGTTATGACGTAACATAACGTAAGACAACGGAAACGTTTACGGCGCAAAAAAAAATATTGATCGAACTTTACGGAAGTTTAATCACTTCTAGCGCCCAGCTCTGCGAGAGGTTGTCCTTTCTATTAATGTGGCGGGTAGTCTAATTATCCCTGGTCGTTTCTCGCGTCAAATTTGAAGATGAAATTCGATGTTAAATAACAAAATCTTCCAGAAATTTTATCTACGGATTCTTGGAAATTCGTGTTATGTGGTCGCCACTCCGAACCACCATGTTAACCGACAGTGTCTTCTTGTTATTTCTTATCTAATTCTTTATTCAAATGCTTCTGTCACTTTGGATTCATTACCAAAACATTTATATTAAAAATTGGTATATGAATTAAAAATCCATATGAATTGCATCATCGCTTGTGATATCAATATTTCCGGTTTATGCAAAGGAGAAATTCATACGAATATTTTACAAGTTTTTGTAACTAATTGCATACAATATGCTATAAATATAGGTTTATTTATATTTTTATAATTATTTAGTAATAAAATGATTTAGTTAAAGATTAAGATTAGTTATTTATAATATTTTATATGTTAATAAGGTATGAATAAGTACAGAAACAGCTGTATACTAAGAAAACGTACTTTTCCTGGAAGTAACATTCTTTATTACCTTTAATTAAAGATAAATTGAAACAAAATACCTAAAGTTTATGAATTACCTCAAAATATTGATATATATTTCATATATTGTGTGCAGGCCAAAAATTCGCTAATGAGTAGTTTTTGAACATATAATGTAAACATATATATCAAGCTGTATCTTTAATCATACTTCGATCTAGAACTTAATAAAGTATATTTATGGCTCATAAGAAAATGTTGGCGGAAGCATTGTTCGTCCGCTGTAAAATAAATGGCGAAATTCACTGGTAAATGAACGTCGTGACAGCTGACTCGCCCCTGCTGTTTTTGTTTACGTAATGGCAGTAACGTTTTGGTGAGGACGGCATTACCCTCTGGCTGGCAGTGAGGGACATAATCTCTCTCTCTCTCCGGGACCAATTGATAACATCATGATTTGGGAAAAGCTAAGAAAGCCAGTTCTGATCGTCGTTGAGTGCCACATGAGTCCCACTGGGTTACTCAGAGCCTTTTCCCGGACGAGGAGAGGAATACTGGATTGTTCCAGAGATGATGTCTGTCGGCAGAGGAACGCCCTCTCGACCTGGAATGGCCCCGCGAGGGGGGTTAGGCGTGTGCGAGACGCCGAGGTCAAGGCTTACACCTGGAGGAGGCTTTGTTCCATAGGGCCTCGACATGACACTCATTACCCAGCTCGTAGTCAAGAAAATAGACGAGGAGGAGAAGGAGGAGGTGGGGCTAGAGCAGGAACCGGGTACCTGCCGTTCTCCCTAGGGTTGCTGGTCGCCGCCTGCTGGGACGCGAACAGGGAGCAGAGGATAAACGAGAGGGAGTTCCTCTTGGCTTCCATGGTGGGAAATATCGACCGGATGCAGGTAAGGTCAATCACCGGCCACAAGCTTTCGGCTTACGGTAATTAATTGTACCCTAGCCAGAGATAAGTTGGTAATTGATTGGTTCTCCTGCGCCACATTAGTGTAATATAACTTATTTTCCCTCAATAAACATGTTTAAGTTCAGCAGTGAATTGAACTGACGCAATATATTAGGAATATTTGAGAGACGAGTAACTTGAATAATGTCTCGTACGTAGAATCTTATTGTATCCCTGCATTGAAACTAGCTTCGGGAAGTGGCTGCTCAATGATTTGATTGCACATTATTAGTGACATAGATCAGGAAGCATTATTCCTTCTTCTGCAACCAGTGTATTAAGTGATTACGAAGAGGGTTATGATGATTAGGGAATACGTGGGATAAAAGTATGTGGAACGCTGTTGTTTCAGCAAAATCTATGGAACCCTTACCTGTCTTCATCAAGAGGTGAAGAATTGCACAATATTTAGTACTGTAGTTGAAATACCAAAGATATCCTTGTCATCTTCCATCTGTTGTATTGATTGCGTGCAGTTGGAGAAAATAAACATACTTTGAATGTGGCAAATACATTTACCGAAAAACTAACCTGCAAAGATGCATTAATATCATGATTTCATTCCTTCTTTTTTTGTATAAATTAAAAAAATTAGGTAAATTTATATGGCTAGGTGAGATTTTCATTAGTTAATTTGATTTATGGAAGTGTTAAATGTACTTTTACCTCATTATTTGGGTTCCCCTAGATACCTAGATACTAAAATTTAGCTTAAGTATAGGAACACAGAAAGTGCAAGTGGCATGCAGAGTACGAGGTATACACCTATAAACCATATTTCACGTTAGGAAAATATCTAACAAAAAGAACTGTATTTATGTTTCTCTCCTAGGATTACTTGAAGAAAGGGGTTGATGTAAACTGTCATCATCCCTATGGCTGGACAGCACTCCATGCTGCGGCTGTCAATAGACGTTCAAAGGCTGTTAATTTTTTGTTGAAGAATGGAGCCGATCCCAATCTCCCAGACAACTTTTCAAACATATTTCAGGTATGATACCACTATTTAGCTACAAAGTAAGACTTTGATTAGGCGTGTATGATCGCCATTATATTTTACCAATTGATTTTTATGCTGATATGTCTGAGAAGCAAAGTTAATGAAAAATGGAGGTTTTGAGGATTGAAAAACCATTTTTTGAAGCTACAATGGAGTGTTTAAAACATCATTCAACCACCAGTACCCATTCATTCATCATAAAGGTTGGCAGACGCTTTTTCACTGGGATTTGACGCCCATATGTTAACATGCCCAGACTCATGACGTCATATTGCGGCTGATATGGTGGCTTGTTCCATCCCACACCAGTTAATTTGGCAATTGCTGGTATCTGCCTCAAGGTCAAGTAAAAGTGGGAAGGAAGAGAAGGGAGGCTAATTGGATTCTTGTAGAGCTCTCTGTATCACAAAAATGGTTTTTCATCCTTTGGAACCTCCATTTCTCACCCATGGACAGAACTCTGTGAGCTTCTTAGAGCATACCCACTTGAAGGAGGAAAGCTTAAAGAAATTCTTAAAAAATCAAAGAAAAGATTACCTTGAATGATCAGGCTCCTGAGCAGAATCATGATCTTCAGAGCGTGGCAGCCCAATGCCGTACAGTGGAGTTCAGCCATATCCAAATGAGATATTGTCTGAAAGAAAGGTATTTGATTATTACCAAAGACCTGTATAGTTGATTTTTTCCAGCGAGAGGTTCTTTAGAAATGCCTAGGTATAAAACTGTCTCTAACATCTTAGGCTGTAGCAAAGTCTAGGCTGATCGAGTAGAACCAAGTTCTTGATTGAACTGTATGTATTCCTTGCTGAAAAAGGTGTTAATGGGTTTGGATTAATAATGAGTTGTTATAAGTAATTTTAAGTTATTTCAGATAATTCCATGAGAGTGTTGGGTAGACAAAGGATGATGCTTCACTGAGGAAATTTACTAAGATTGAATCAAATAGTATTATTTCTTAATTCAGTTATCCTCAAATTGACGAGAAGATGATCGTTTGAAATTTGAAATAAGCATTATCATTGTATCTCAGTACATCTGATATCAAATATTTGTTGATTGCAGGTTGCTCGTGAAAACAGAACATCACCCATCAGTGTGGAAGCAATACGAGAAGGAGAATTTAGCACACTTCTTAATCATAACCAGATGTTCCGTGGTTGTACTGCTCTCCATTATTCTGTCCTTGCTGATGACCAGGAGAGTGTCAAGTATTTGCTCGATGCAGGAGCAAACCCAATGCTCGTCAATGAATATCGTTTTAAACCAGAAGACTATGCAAAAGATATTGGTATGAGAACAATGATGCAAAAACACTCAGAAAAATATATGGCAAAGCAGAAACAGTTAGAAATAGAAGAGAGACGAAAGTTTCCTCTTGAGCAGAGAATTAAACAACGTATAATTGGCCAAGAGGGAGCCATAGCTACTGTATGTGGTGCAATCAGACGCAAAGAAAATGGTTGGTATGATGAAGAACATCCTCTAGTTTTTCTCTTCCTTGGGTCATCAGGCATTGGTAAAACAGAATTAGCAAAACAAATTGCTGAATACCTCCACAAAGGAAAGAAAAATTCATTTATCAGAATTGATATGTCAGAGTACCAGCATAAGCATGAAGTGGCAAAGTTTATTGGTTCACCACCGGGTTATGTTGGACACGATGATGGTGGACAGTTGACAAAAAGGCTAAAAGCCTTTCCTAATTCAGTTGTACTGTTTGATGAAGTTGAGAAAGCTCATCCAGACGTGTTAACAATACTGTTGCAGCTTTTTGATGAAGGCAGGTTGACAGATGGCCAAGGGAAAACTATTGAATGTAAGGTAAGCTGGTAAGTTTTTGTATGAAGTTTATTGTGAAGCAATAGAACACCCTCCTTTTTTTAAGGTACAGAACATCACAGTATAGTTCATTTTAGAACCTTTTTTTATTACATGAGCTTCCATACTCTGTTCTTTCACTTCATCATAGATCTGCTATACACTTACATACTTCATTTCAGTTATTGTTCCTTTCATCATTCCATCCATATTATTACAGCAGCACATTAACATTCATTTATGAATTGTAGTTTGCTTATCTTTCATCATGCTGGTGTTTTTCATAACCCATTCACTTGTTCAGGTAACTCTGCTTCCTGTACATTTGAAATGAAAAACCTTCGTCTTTGGTCCTTGCAATTTCTTGTGCCTCTACTGTAAAGTGCTCTGTTCCGTGGGACTGTATGTAGCACCATTGATAATGATACTGATGATAATCAGGGGGATAAGGGAGGAGAATACTAATCACATGCATACAGAGTAGAGTTTGTTGGATCTGAACATGCTAAGAAAGGCAACAGGGTGAATGTCTGATGATTTCTCAGTGGTGGTGAGTGCATAAGTTTATGGTTGTTTATGATAAGAGGAAATAACAAAATGTGAAGTAAGTAGTGACAGTGAGTGAGCTTGTCAAAAAGGACTGTTTTTTAAGAGGAAATAACAAAATATGAAGTAAGTAGTGACAGTGAGTGAGCTTGTCAAAAAGGACTGTTTGAGAGATACCTAGAGAGACAAAGGAAAGACTGACATAGAATTAAAGAAAATGAAACAAAGGGAGTGGAAGGCATTTAGGGAAGCAATGCATACAAGTGAAAGATTAATTTTGTGGCATGTAGTGGGTGGGATATAGATGTATGAGAAAGGACAGTAAGCATTGGAATGAGGCAGTTAAAGACAGAAGGGAGGTATGTGGATGGTATCTGCTCAGGAGTGTGATTGGGAGAAAAAAGTGAAGAGAATTATGAAAAACTAGGCAAATGAGAAATTGAATGGGTATGTATCTTGATGAACTTTAAAGAGAAAATGAAGTTGTTTTAGAAGCTGTGTAGTGTGAGGAGAACTGAACAAATAGGAGCATCAGTGAGGGGGAGCATACGAGGAAGTGGTAACAGGCAAGGAAAACATGAAAAAGTGACAAAATGAGTATTGCGAAGCTTCAGACTGTTGAATGTTTTTTGTCAACACTTAACAGACAACAGATTTAAACATGAAAAAGAATCCATTTGCATCCTCTACATACAATTCTTCTGCTCCATTCTAAACTGTGTATCATGATCCTGTTCTTCCATTTTCATGAAAGCAAATACAACAAAGCTGCAAACCACACAAAATAAGAGCATTTGGATCAGTCACTGGTTGCTTAGCTACCACAGACACTCAGCACCTAGACAGGGAAACAAAGATCTCCCCCAAATAATCCCACCTCAACATATTTGGCACTCAGTTCCTTACAGCAGCACAAGACCCCAACCACCTCCTACCCAAACCTCCAAGTAGAAATAAAATGTTTACCCCTGCATCACACTTCATCACCCTATACTCACAGATCCCCCCCTCTACTCCCAACAAAACATAATACTGACAAAACACATACACTCAGAAATGACCTGACAATCACTAAAAACCGTTTCTACAAACTTAGTCTTAGATACTGCCCCACCTGATGTACGTGTAGACAGACATGAGTCAATCTTTATTGTATGTGCTCTGGACATATCTACATTATGGACAGCATTACTGCAAACAGTGATGCAACACACCCCTTGACCCTTCATACCCTTGAAGCGATTACTATAGTGAAGACACTGAAAACTTACAGCTCAGTTGCTGTGCTTTCTTTCCAAATGTACACACACACACTTACACACACACACACACACACACACACACACACACACATTACAACAGTGTATGACTTATGGTCTGACCCTGTGGATATGTGGGTTCCTGCAGGAGCCCCATAAGGTAGAAGCAACTCCTAGGGTAGGGAGTAAGTGAAGGCAAGGACTTCTTCCTTTACAGCTTGGTCGTCTGCTCATAATGCTGACTCACTAAGACTGGAACTGGTGAACAGGCATAAAAGATAAGAGAAGAAAATATTGGTAAATGACAGCCGTACAACTACCCACTGCTTTTAGTGGCTAGTCACATGAAACTCAGAACAAGCTTCAAGACCTTTTCATTTGTTTATTTTCTTGTTTGCTCTCTTCTTATGCTCTCGTGCATGCCATTCATATGTCTTGGTTCTGTCTGTTATGACTTGTTATCCTGCTTTCTTTAATTCAACTACTGTATTTCTTTTTGTAGTGTAAGCATTGTAGGAGACAACTTGTTTATAGTGCATATGAAACAGAAGACGGCTGCTTTTGTTGTGTAAAGCAAAGCAAAAGACATACTTTCTTTTCTTGTTTTCCTGAATAGACCAGCATGTAGAATATTCCAAGAAAATTTCTAATTTCACAACAGAATGTGTTGTAAAGTATGGAGACTGGTGTTTGATGGCGAATAATGTAAAGCTTCTACGCTAAATGCTGAAACTCTCTCTATCTAGGCTTCACCAATAAAGAGTGTTCATATGCTTCCCCTTGAAATATATACAGGAAGAGTCATTTAGCAAAAATTCAAATTCCGATTTTTAAACAGTGACCAGCAGGTTGGGTGATTCATTTGCTTCCCTCAGTCAAATTCTACCTTGCTTGTTTAGAAGCAGCATCTCCCAGATTACATAGTGAACTGTAATGAGATCATACATAATAGAACAGTATTTTTTTCACCTGTGTCATCTGAGCAGTATTCCTCTTTATATGGTATATGTGGATACACTCATTAACATACAGACTTATTCAACTGGACAGTATAATTTTTCAATATGTCTCATATCTGATTCACAATTTTCCATTATAAATGGTTCCATATTTTCTTGTAATGGTTTGATTTAAAAAAATTTTCCCATGAATAAAAGTTTTAGTCAATGTAATTGGTTTTCAGTGTATAGAACTGCATATATAAATTAACTTGAATGTAAACTGTATCTGAATTATTTGCAGGATGCAATATTTATCATGACATCCAACTTGGCCAGCGATGAGATTGCTGAATATGGAATTCAGTTAAGGGCAGAGGCTGACAAAATCACAAAACAGCGTTATGAAGGAGAGCCAGAGGATTTAGAAATTACAGAAACTATCACCATATCACGCAGGTTTGAAGAATGTTTTGCTTGCATGCATAGTTGTTTGCAGTTCAGGCTAATCTGGACAGAGAAGCTGATGTTTGGAAAGGCACTTAGTTATTTGGACCACAAAGCTGTTACTTACAGATTGCCAAACAAAACTCTATTGTCGTGGCCACTCCATTGAGGGAGTTTCAGTTGGGAATAGGTGTCAGAGATATAGATAGATAGATAGTGAATATATTTTTTCAAATGCTCCACTTCTGCTGCTACCTGTCAAAGGTGGGAAAGATAAAGGTATACTGTATTAAGAAATGGGAATTAAAAGTAATGCAGTAGTCTGCATGGGATATTATCAGTTAATGTTGTAATGCTTTCAATTTTTAGTGTTTCCTAACAGCATTAATGGTCGCTTTTTACTGCCTTTCTGAATTCGTATCTTTAGTTTTCTTGTCACAAAGATAATGGGTAGGCCTTCAAATCAGCTGTCAGTGCCATTTATTGACTTATGGTTTTGCACATATAATTCTGTTCCTTCATATGGAAATTTTCATTTTTACCATAACTGAAAGGTTCACATAAGCTGTGATCTCATCAAGGTTGGGGGTCTTCAGTATTCTGTAGTGCAAGGAGGAAATAGATAATTGGATGATTTTTTTCATTATTTATTATTGTCTTGTCAACTCACTCATATTATTTTCTTTAACCAGATTTAAGGAGAAGATTGTCCGGCCAATTTTGAAAGCCCACTTTCAGAGAGATGAATTTCTTGGAAGAATTAATGAGATTGTATACTTTGTTCCATTTTCAAGATCAGAATTACTAAAGCTTGTTAGAATGGAACTTGAAAAATGGGAAAAGCAGGTAAATATACAGAATTTTTCTTGCTTTATTCATGTACCGATAAATGAGACATATGTAAAGTATATCATAATTTTGTGGAGTGTTTTGTGTGTAATGGATGGGTTGGGCACTGTTGCTTTATAAGAACAGAGTTGGGGGGAAAAGTACTGGTCTTTTTATTTCTTTTTTTATTTCAAATTTCTTTTCTCAGGCTAAGTTTACATTGAAATAGCCTGTGGTTGTCTGCTGTGTACTGTTGAACCCCTTGATATGTTTTGAAGATTTTTTTTTTCATCTGTGTGGCAAGGCAGGCACATAGAGACCGCTTTGTCAGTTGTCATCATCTGTCACCCATCCATACATCTGTCATTGGTAGTCACACCTTGATCTGCAAATAAACATTGGGCGAAACTTGAAAAGTCTAAATTACATTCTTAAGAAACTTTACAGAATTGTATCTTTGCATATAAGGAATTCAGTGGAATAAGACTAAGATTCAATAGTGTATCTGTCTATCTATATCTCTGATGCTTGTTCCAATTGGAAGTCCCACAAGGGCATTACCATGGCAACAGAGTCTCCATCACTAGTAAACTCCATTGCTGCTTCTTAGCCTTTAGTGCCTTAACAGGCTACTGGCAAAGGGCAACTCTAGTGCAGTGTTTGCAGAGGCTCCTACGTGACATTCATGCTGACTACTTCTGTCTAATGCTCCTACCTCCTTCTGCCTTATGCTCCAGCCTAAATGTTCCTACCTACTACTTCTGTCTACTGGTCCTAACAATTTGCCAGAAGGCAGGGCTAGTGCTTAGGGCTCACTGCAGGAAAATTTAGAGTTACAAAGAATGATCTATGTGAGTTAAGTGTTGTCATTGCAAGTGATACAGGTAGTCATCGACTTACGACTTATGCAACTTACGACTGACTGCATTTACAACCACTTCCGTATGACAGTTTCGGGCCATAATAATATAGAGCAAAACTGTGTAGAATGTGTTGAAAGATGATAACTACTAAGACCGTGGTGATACAATGGTTATAACAATAATGAGAAAAGAAAATGTTCATAAAATATGACATAAAGATGATTTTAATATAATACCATTTAACTGTGTAATATACCTAAGGTAATTATAACATAGGTCGACATGACCAGATTGACTTACGACTTGTCTGTCGGAACCGATCGCTGTTGCAAGTCAACGACTACATATATGTATGTCAAGGAGGGATCGTATGTTTGTGGACAGAATGCCAGTAATCCATGTGTGGATGAGGTAGAAAGGAAAGACAGCTTCCTCGGTCAGAGGAGTGCAACTTGACAACCACTGAAGTGCTGGCGCACTACACAGCCGTCGCTAACCTTCCTGATACCTAGGTGGGTAGCACTTGTAATATACCTCCATGTTTGTTGGCTGTCTACCTTCTACTACCTAATTGTGGTATTTTTTTCTGTGTTCGGCCTCTCATAGAATGGTCTAACCTGATTCATAACTTGAAGAAGATTCCTTTTGGCCATGGAAGCTAACACCATTTTTTTTATGTTTTTACAAAACTATATTTTCCTCCCATTCATATATCACTCCTTGTGACTATGCTGCACTGTAGGTGTCTCAGGTGTTCCATAGAATGCCTTTCTAATTTGTTTACATTTATGATTTCATTTTTTCTGGTGGTTTTTGTCATATGCATACTAGCTGTGTTTCCCATTATTCTCCTCTTATTTTATGTGTTAGAGGACTTTGCCAACTCATGGGTATGCTGTAAGCAAGAAGTTACCTTTGGCAGGGCTATATCTGTCAGTGGAAGAAAAGGCAGGAGTAGGGAGGCTGGAAATTTCCCCTCTTGTAGTTTAATTTCCAAAAGTAGGATGGTACTACCTTGCTAAGTAGGGAAACAGCAGTTACAAAGAAAATTAAGACAAAAGTCCTTGCAAGCAGATGTTGGGTATATTGCCCATTTAGGTATTTGGTCGATTGATTGACTGAAGAGCGCATGTTAGGTTGCTAAGAATTCCTCAGTTGTAATAATATAGTTGATTGAGAATCATTAGATTTTGGTATATTCCTTTTAATTTTCCTTTGTTGCTGGTAGTGATAGTTGTTTTCATGGAGGGCACAGGCTTTTGGGTTTCCTGATGAATCCTGCTTATTATTTTCCATGATTTTAGATAGTTACATCTTGAAGGACTGATTTTCAGATTTCTCATAGTTTTCCATTAACTTTCTCACAGTTTTTCCATTAAACGAGGAAAATACCCTTGTCTAATGACTCTAGGTATACAGAAACTGTCATAAATTTCTCTCACATATTATTTACATCCTTATAATTGCCCTGCTGGAAATGACATGGCCTTGTAACAACAAATCCCTGAAACTTGATTTGTTGTTGATTTTTCACTTTAGCATCAAGAAAATCAAACTGGTCTCAAAATTCAGTTTCTCGCATCTATAGACACTTGTATAAGGTCATTATTACAACACTAAGTTGGAGCTGATTGAAACTGATAATATTGTGCTACTGGCACCTCACCCTATTGTAGACGGAGTCCCTTTTCTTGTGAAATAAGAATTTTTGAAACTGGAATTTGACCGAGATTCAGTTTTGTTACAGATGTACATTATGATAAATTCATTCACTGTTGTTTTTGGGGTCACTTTAGGCTTTTTTTCTGTATATTTCGGTTTTTAGTTATTATGTTAAGAATTAGTGTAAAGGATGATGAACAATTGTGGTACATCATTATTTTTCTTTAATTTTAGGCACGTGAGAAACACAACATAGAGCTCAGGTGGGATCCCATGGTACTGGATGTGTTAGCTGATGGGTACAATGTCTACTATGGAGCACGATCTATTAAACATGAGGTAATCTTCAAATGTTTCCATTTTTCATAAATTTTGTGTGTGTGTCCTTTATCCAAAACTTTTTTTTTTTTCAGTATATGTTTGGTTCATCACAAATGAAACTTTAACATTTGTGTTGAATGTAGCTGGTGCTCTTAACTTTGGATATTTTGTTAAGAACTTATCTGCCATATTTAAAAGATAGTTCTGCCCAGTGATACGATAATTTATCATTTGCATGTTTATAGTTGATTATGATGAAAATTGAAATTTTTGAGTAAGGCATCCTTCACCTAAGCCAGACTAATGAAAGGAACTACAGTGATATTAGAATAGTCCATATGAAGTGTGTCCTAAAATAATTTAATATTCTATTCGTCTGTCTTGTCACTATGAGATCTGTTTTTAGGAATAAATGATATGGCTGTTGAGGGTATAATTGAGGGGTATGGGGAACCTGGTGTAAATTAAAATGGGGAAGTGTTTAATCACTGTTAGGGAGGTTATGCCAGGAACAGACAAAGAATAGTCTTATTTACTCACGTCTACAAAGAAATGCCCACATCTGCTCACATCCTCACTCTAGCTATCATGTATAATGCACCAAAACCAGACCTGTCTCGCATGCTATTCCATGATTGCCTCTGATCACTGGTTCATCTTTTTGATATCACATCACCCCCTGTATATCACATCTCTCTATCCCAGGGTTCTTTAAAGTATGGGTTGCGACCCAATACTTTTTGAGTGGTGACATGACATTACAAGTGGAAAATTGCACACCTAAATATTTTCATTGTATTAATGGTATTTCATATTTTTTGTACTTTTAAGTACTTATGTATGAATAAGTGTAAGAATATGATAGCTTATCAGTAGCATATAAATTCAGAGTCAGGAATGAAGGTGATGCCAAACACCCACAGATTGTCGGCATGGGCTGCTGAGGTTGTGACACCCTAGCTTTTTGATGGTTCGTTGTTACACAAAGTTTGTTTCATGGGCAAAATTATTAAAGATATTGTATAAATTACCTTCAGGCTATGTGAATAAGGTGTATATGAAACATAAATGGATTTTGTGTTTAGACTTGGGTCCCATCCCCAAGATATATCATTATGTATGTATTATCCGTCATGACAAATGTGAAAAACAGGATGGTATGGAAACAAACGGGTTAGAGCTGAGACATACCTCAGTGTTTTGACCATTCAATGGTCTTCCTCAGGAGGTACTGATTCCAGCATTTGGTGGGACTGTGTTCCCAGCAAAAGACAGTCACCCGGTCACACACCTTGGCGTGTCGCTATCATTGGATCGCTTGTCCTGCTGCCTCCATTCGTTCACAGCCATCTCTGCAGATAAACCCAGACCTTGTGTTAACATTGTCTTTGGTAGCAAAAATTTAGAGTTACAGCTGTCACATCTGCAGTCTGCCGGAGAATTTGCTATTCAGCTTGACGAAAGTACTGATGTATCTAACTGAGCAGTACTCTTGTTTTATATGAGATACATATGGAGAGATGACTTCTTGGAATACATGCTCTGTTGCTTAACCTTACTTACACATACATTAGGATCAGAGATATACAGAGTGTTGATTGACGGTGTAGTTGGAAAATACAAACTGAACTGGGCCAGCTGCAAAGGAATTACAACTGATGGAGCAGCAAACATGACTGGTAAAAACATTGGTGTTTTGACTAAAATATCAGAGGTAGCCGGTAATGACATTACTTGGAAACATCGCTTCATCCACAGTGAAATGCTGGCTGCCAAAGGTATCCCAGACAGTCTCAGAGGTGTTCTGAATGAGGTGGTGAAAGTTGTCAATATAATCAAAGGAAGTTCACTTAACAGTCGGTTGTTTGAAATGTTATTCCTGGAGATGGGAGCTGATCATTCACACAAGTTGTATCATACAGAAGTTTAGTGGCTTTCCCATGGCAGAATTTTAACAAGAGTGTGTGAGTTAAGGATGGAGATTCATATTTTCCTTCCGGAGAAAAAAGCCAACATGGCAGACTTGTTTTGCAATGATGAGTGGATCCTGAAGCTTTCATATTTAGCAGACATTTTCTGAAGCTGCAAGGGAAAGAAAAAGAGGAAGTAGAAACATTTAAGAAATTACTGATGCTGTGGCAAGCTAGGCTTGGAGTTGATTGCCCTGTTTACTACATGTTCCCAACACTTCGCAGCATATTGAAGAAAACAGTATCAGTGAAGAAAATATGAAGAAAATTGAATGTGATATACAGCTACACTTTCATTCTTTGTTGGCAAGCTTTGAACAGTACTTTCCTGAAGAAAAGTTACAAGACATGAGAGAAAAGCACTGGATAAAATACCCTTATGCTTTTGAAAGACCACAGGCTGTTGTAGGGCTAAAACCTGATTAAGAAAATGAGCTTCTTCATCTCACAAGTGAAACATCATTAAGAATCAGGCACAAGTCATCATCTCTGTCATCATATTGGATAAGTGTTTTCAAGGAGTATCCACATTTAAGTGAGGAGAGTATCTTCTTTTTGATACCTTTTACAACTGCATTTTTGTGTGAAGCTGGTTTCTCAACACTGATAAAGTTGAAAAACAAAGAAAGAAACTGACTCAATCCTACAGCCGACTTGCGTGTGGCGTTATCCTCCTGTAAGCTAGACTGGGCCAAGTAACAAGCAGGCACACCAGGCACAATGAACAGGTAACTCCATACTATTTTTCTCTGCTTTGTAATTTACACAGTAGTTCTATATATTTTGTATTTTATTTATTTTATTATACTTGATCGCTGTTTCCTGCGATAGCGAGATAGTGCCAGGAAACAGACGAAGAAAGATCCATTCACTCACATACACACATATATACATATATGCACATATATGCACAATACATACATATACATACTAATAATATTTTTTATAGATAGAATTTTCATTATCACACTTTCAACATATGCAGTTATTTTGAATCCATATATGTATGTATGTTTATATGTATGTATATGCGTATGTATGTATGTGTGGCTGTATATATGTATGTATGTATATATTTATGTATGTATTGGTAAAAAAATTTCATACTAGAGGGAGATTGGTACAACAGATGTGCAATAGGGTCATGAAGGTAATACATAAGATCAACTCCCTCAATAATACTTTGCTAACTACAATGCCCCTCTCATACAGTCATTCCTCAAATGATCATCCCTCCTCTTGCCACATTATACATGACAGCTAGGGTGTTGCTGCCTCACTAACACAGAAAACAGCAAACATAAATGAAAAAAGTGTATACAGTCCTGGCAGAAAAAATTGTTGTGATAGAGCCCGTGCCAGTATTTTTCGCGTTTGTATCATACCCCCAAAATGTGACTCTGAAATGATGAAAAATACTGGGGCAGCTCATGGATGTTAGTGGGGAGTGGGAGGTACCCCTGGGGTAGCAACAGGAGGTGGTCAGTCTGCCTGGAGCTATTGTGGTGGGTCGATGTTTATTTCTGTTGTCCCCCAGACATTCACTTCTGTACCATACAAATATGTGCTTTGTGGTGGGTTTGTGCTGCAATGTGTGGCCCTAAGGACTTGTCTAAAGAGGATATTGCAGCTATTGTAGCCTTGTACAAGGCAGGGAAGTGTAATAAAGAAATAACTGAAACTACAGGGCTGGCACTCTGAAATGTGCAAAGATGGACGAAGTGCTTCGTTTGGTGTGGCATTGACATTCCTACCCAGAAGAATTGACCTGGCGACCTCGTATCACTTGCCAGCACACTCTGAAGAATATCCAATGTTAAGTAGACATGAATCCACATATTTCAGCATTACAGTTAAAGGAAGACAAACTATGATACTTGGTCATGTGTCTTTACATACTGTTCGTAGCCAGCTTCATGATGACTTGAAATTCAAGAGGTGTATGCTAGCAAGAAACCACTTCTGACACACCAACTGTGCAAGTACAGACTCGCATTTGCCAAGAAATATTTGCAGTGTGATGACAAAAAGTCGTGTGGGCATTCCTAAGCTCCAAGGTGCCATCCAGGATATCTGGGACAACCTTGACCCTACATGCCTTCAGCATCTTGCAGCATTTGTCACCAAGTGCCTTCAGGATTGCATTAAGGCCAAGGGATGTCATACAAAGTACTAGGGGGTGGGGATGAGTACCTGTTTTATCTTATTTATTGATGATTTTATCTGGGAGGGCAGAAATGTGTGTGTTTGAAGGACCTATAGGCCCAGTGATATGATATGGATGTGAGGCATAGGCTGTAGATAAAGCTGTGCAGAGGAGGATGGATGTGTGAGGTGCTTTGATTGAGTAAACAGTGAGAGTAAGAGAGATGTTTGGTAATAAAAAAAGTATGGTTGACACAGCATACAATGGTGTGCTGATATTGTTTGGACATATGAAGAGAATGAGTGAGGAAAGGTTGACAGGGAGGATATATAGACAGAAGTGGAGGGAATAAGGAGAATAGGGAAACCAAATTGGAGATGGAAGGATGGTGTGAAAAAAGATTTTGAGCGATCGGGTCTGAACATATAGGAGGGTGAAGGGCATCAATTGGATAGAGTGAAATGGAATGATGTGGTATACAGGAGTTGCTGTGCTGTCAATGGACTGAACTAAGGCATGTGAAGTGGTCATGGTAAACTATGGAAAAGTTTGTGGGGCATGGTTGTGTACAGAGAGCTGTAGTTTTGATGCATTACACATGACAGCTAGAGAATGGATGTGAGTGAATGTGACCTTTTTTTGTCTGTTCCTAGCACCATGTTGCTAACAAGAGAAATGGCGATCAAGTATGGAGAATGAAATATCAGTGGTCATGTAGAGCATATGGCAGATGACAAGTAGATCAAGAAAATGCATAGCAGTACAAGAGAAAGTACAAGGAGAGAAAGACCTTGGAAAAGTTGGATATGTGCTGTGAGAGCATTGATGAGGGTTTGGGAGTGATGAGGGCTCGGGATAATTGACGAGGGCTCAGAGTAATTCAGACGAAGATACTTAGGTAGTGACTAGGGATCGGATGCATTAGTACCATTTGGTATAACTGGAGACACGAGTCTCACTTGAATCAACTTGATATGGAAAGCAGAGAAGTAAGAAGTATCTTGTAAGTGTTGAGGTAGATTCACTTTAACATACTAAGCATAATTTGAGGACATGTGTGATAAATTTTTACATGCAATATGTGCCTAATCCACACTATGGAATTAGGAATGGATTGATGATGATAGATAGATGGATACAAAAATAATGTACAATGATAATATATGAGCTTCACTTTTAGCATTCTTTTGATTTTTTTGTGCAGAAGCAATGAGATTTTATTAATTACAATTATGTTAACTGATGTGTGTACTACATGTTTTTTTTCTGCACTTCATTGTAGGTTGAGCGTCGTCTGGTGAATCAGCTGGCTTTGGCATACGAAAGAGGACATATAACCCCAGGAAGTACTGTGTTCATATATGCGGATATCCCAACATCAGAGGAAGAGAAAGCAAAATTACAGGACTCACCATCTCCAATTAAAATTCGTGTGAAAACAAAAGGAACAGACAGTTATACTGATGTAGATCCAAACAAACAGTTGAAAACTCGTATGGAAAACGTAAATGAATAGTTGAATTCTATCTGTCTATCTTTATCTCTGATGCCTGTTTCAATTGGAACTCCCTCAAAGGGGTGGCCACGGCAATAGTCTCCATTACTAAAGAACTCCAGTGCCGCTTCTTAGCCTTTAGTGCCTCACTCTTAATAGGCCACTGGCAGAGGGCATCTCTAGCACTGTGTTTGCTGAGGCTAAGTAGAATTCTCACCGTGTATATTTTTGTGTACAGAATAATGATGAAAATATATGTTTTATATATATCTTTTGCTGATGTGTTATTTGATTGGTAATACCTCCTTAGGATAAATGTTTTGTGGTGTAGAACATTTTTACATATTTTGATTCTGCATTATGATGTCAAAGATAGTTGCTGTATAGCTAACTGTAGCTGGTATTACAAATGAAATATTCAATTAAACATTTTGAAGTAAATTTTATGTATATGTGGGTGTGCATGAGAGACAGACAAAGAAAAGAAGACCTGATGATTTATTATTAGGTTATCTGCTTGAGGATAGTAATAGTGACCAAAATTTCTAATCTGTGTAGGTGGAGATAAGATGCCGAATCAGAATTCTGTGTGGATGAGTTTGGATTAGGATGTTGTAACAGAAACTGTTATGTATGTTTCTTAGAAACAGTAACCAAAAACATCAGTAAAGGGTTAAGAGAGCATTTGTAAAATAGTGCAGACTACTTTTTTGTATGTTTGTCACACACAATAACTAGAGATGGATGTGAGTTTCCTTGTCTGCTCCTGGCGCTACCTTGCTAACATGGGAAATGGCAAGCGAAGTACATTTTATGAGCTTATCTGTCAATTTATTAAATATATTAGTATTTGTATACATTCCTGTTTATCTGTGATTTGCCAATCCATCATTATTCCATCTTACCATTCTACCATTCATGTATCTGCTAGGTACTAGGCAGTTGAGTTGGTTCCCTTGTTTAAAGACTGTAAACATGATCATTTATTGAGGTCTCTGATTTTCCTAATTATCCTCTTTACATAGATATAAATGTAAACATACCCAACATACCATATACATTACATATAGATATTTTATCTCAGCCACCCTTTCTCTTTTAACTCATTTCCTTTAATTTTTTGACCAATATTTCCAAACACGGGAAACGGTGATCAAGTATAATATTCTGTCATCTTTAGTATTATCACTTTCTAAGACTTGGAACAGAAGGAAGAGCCATATGGGATTTTTCTTCAATAGCATGGTTGTCTGTTTCTTAATGCTATTTTGGTAAGTGAAAGAGAAGAGCAGGTAAACATAGTATGGAAAATGAAGTTGCATTGACTAAATACTATGGCAATTACAATTCATTGATTACTGTAAGACCCAAGGCCTTTCCCATCATTCTTAGGAGGCTTCATAATTGTTCAGTGAAAGAATCTTGGCCATCTGATTATTATGTTTTGTATGGGATTAGGGGGTTACACTATAAAGGGTATATCTTATCAAAGTCAGCATTTCTTTTTAACTTTTTTTCATAATTTAACTCAACAAAATGCAGTTAAAGATAAAGGCATAGTATCCTGTTTACCCTAAGAGTGACAACTTGTGGTTGATAAAACAAATGAAATTTGAATGACTGAGAAGAAGACAAGTGAAATCAAGGCAGCATTGGGAGTGATTAGAAATGACTGAATCTTAAGTAGATTTCAAAGACATTTTGTAGAGATTATAGAAGTGATTAGAAAAGGCTATAGCATGTATCAATTAACTGCTATATCTAATTCCTGTATAATGTTAAAGGTGCATTCTTGTAATCTATGATTAACAGAATCTCTGGAAGGTGAATCACATTTACTATAGGATTCCACTGGATGAAGGGGATTACATTCTTGAGGGAGATCTCTCTACCTAATTTTCACAGAGAAATATGAATAAAATGTGTGTACAGTACAATGCAGGCACCATATCAATCTGAATATGTTGATAAGAAACACTGCATAAGAGAGAACAGCAATAGAAATAGCACTTTTTTTCATGTTGGAGGCTCCAGTCACAGACAAAAACCCACATCAAGGTCGGGCCTTAATTGAAATATAGAGAGGATTATGAAAGAGGAAAAAAAAGAGACAGGGGAAAAGGGATGTTTTTCTCTTGCCAGTTCCTATCCGCTCTAACATTTATAAGCTCGTACCGACAATGTCTGTACAACCTATGGCCATGGCCCCTAGTCC
>JAYMFT010073454.1:0-14510 GCA_038088735.1 Panulirus argus
TTATTTTTTTTTTTTTTTTTTTTTTTTTTTTGAAAGACGACACAAGGCTAAGGTTTAATGTGGGTACAAGCATATAACGCTCTCTGAGAGAAATCATCTTACATCTGGTGGCTGAGACCAATGCTTCTGACAATGTGAGCAGCAGCAGCCCGCCTCAGTGTGGCTCAGGCTATCTTGTGGGAACAATGTTCTTTCTTTACACTTCCAGGCAGCCACTTCACCCAGGGAATTTCGTTTCTGGACGCTGTATCTGTTCCAATTAAGCTTCAAGATAGTTGGCTTTTACCCTTCTCTGGAGAAGAAAGCCCTAATTCTCACCAAGAATCAAGAGAATGTGGGTACACGAGATATCTAAGCGCACTGGGCGCACAGGACGCACGATCAAGTTGTTGCTTCTTGCAACACCTCATCAGTGTCTCGCCTCATTCAGGATATCAAGACCCCATGGACCCAAAACATGAGTCTAGAATACTTCAGGAACCTTGCCAGCTCCATGGCCAGACGTCTGCAGATGGTAATCACGGCAAAAGGAGAGACGACTGAGCAATAACACGTTAAGTCTGATATCGCCTTTGAAAATGTATGAGGAAGGTTTATTGCGAGCACTGTTAATGGAAAAAAAGAAAATATTTTCTCGGTAGTGAAAGAATGACTTATGCAAATATCAAAAGACCGAAACACTAACCACCCAGAGACAACACTGGGAAGCACTAACCACCCAAAGGCAACACGAGGGAACTACTACCCATCCAGAGACAACACTGGGGAAACTATAACCATCCAGAGGCAACACTGGGGAAACACTAACCACCTAGAGGCAACACTCGGGGAAACACTAACCACTGGGAACATACACAGCGTTAAGACGGGGTCAGGACCTGGGTGTAGGGGCGGCTGGCTCTCCCCCTCTCTGGGTAAACAAGAGGACACCGGGACAAGACACTTTGGGGCGCCTAGCAAAACAGTACTTAAACCCTTGAGCACGACTCTACGGCCCTTGAGCACGACTCTACAGCCCTTGGGGGCACGACACTAAGGCCCCTGAACACGACGACGCGACCCTTGAGCACGACGGTACGACTCTCTACTACGACGGCAAAACTTATGAGCACGACCATTTGGGTCTGACGGCCTGACCTTGAACCTGACCCTTCAAGGATCAGGTCGACGACCAGGTCATCATACACGAGGGTCATACGGTCGTGCGGAAGGGTTGTAATGCAGAGGTCGCGCCGTCGCGTCGTGCTGGAGGATCGTGACGTCGTGTTACAGGAGGTCACGTCGTGCTTGAGGGGGGTAGCACCTTCAAGCTCAAGAGTCGTACCGCCGTGCTCACACACGGGCTGGCTTAACACCGGCGAAAAATGAGACGGAAGGGAATGTTCTGCGTCGCGCTGACAGAGAGAGACGAGAGGCAGGAAGTTGACGCGCGGACGGGAGGACACACAGAGAAAGAGAGAGACGGGTGGAGAACAAAGCACCACAACACTGGCTTCCATGCGGGGACTTCCCCGCTGGCTACAGGCCGACGGGCTGGCGTCATCACCCCCACGGCACACCATCGCGTCATACGCCTGACATGACCGAAAGCGTAAGCTGCGCTACCCGGGGACACAGTCGGACATGTACGCCGCGTCAGCGAAGAGCTGCTTGGGAGATTTCGGACTGCAAAAAAATCTACTCTCACTCATCGGGCAGAAATGGACACCATACATAACAGGCGTTCCCACGTTTCTTGTGGTGGCGTGAGTCCCAGTGTGTGTGTGTGTGTGTGCGTAATTAACTGTTCGTAACTACCTCTTTGTATCGTCAGGGGAGGCAGTTGTACACTCGTGGGGACCGTCCTATTGAACGTTCTCTACTTTCATACATAACTTTTTACTCTTCTGTATGCTGTCCATATCTACAATTTTATCATTCATTCCATTCATCCACCAGACTTACATTACAAATCGATTTCTTTCCACCTTTTCAATTTATTTCGACGCTTAGCTTTACGTCATGGCCCCTGGTTGTTCTATCCCAGCATCTTCTGGAGAACTGTTCAATGTGGACAGCATCAAACTGGTTTTAAAAGACCTTATAGATTGTGATGCGGTCGAGGTCTCCTGTGTGTGTGTGTGTGTGTGTGTGTGTGTGTGTGTCCGCAGCTGGTGCACCTTCAACAGGCTCCTTCACTAGCAGCAGTGCCATCCATAACCTGCCAGAGTCCCTCAGCTCAAACACCAATGCTTGCCTCCACCAGCCACAATGCCAGGCTGCTGACTGGAAGACTTCATCCATGTTTCCCCAATGCCCAAGTCAACAAGCCACACTCTCTTAATGAGTAAACGATCCGCTCTCATCACCCTGGCTCCCAGCTTACTCTATCCAAGCTGGGTGTTTGACTGGGTTTACACAAACGCTCCAGCGTCTACAGTTCCTCCTCCTCAGCAGTTTACCAATACAGAGGCACCCCCATCGCTCTACCACCCACTGCATCGTCAGCATCGTAAAATTCACATATATAGCAGCCAAGAGAGCCTCAAAGACCAATGTCTCTATAACTTTCGCTGACCTCACCGCAGCTATCGATCTTACCATCCACAACATAACCATCACCCTAGGGCTACGGAAGGGTCTCATTCCACGGTCTGCAGAATTTCTCAGCAAGCGTCGCCAGGCCGTACGCTTCCAAAGGGCCATCGCCACCTTCCAGTCCCTCCCTCACCTGTGGCGTCCCACAGCTAATCAAAGAGGGGCCACTGCTTTTTCCTCATCCTCGTACAAATGAAGCCCTGACTAACGCACCTGCTCCGTGGATACAAGTCGACGACTCCACAGGTGGCGTGACCGTCGAAAAGTTCTCCCGACTATTTAGCATCTCCAGAAGACCCTGAACAGACGCCAAAACTCTGGACCATCGCCAACAACGTCAACATCAGCAGCGTGGAAATGTTTGTCGCTCCTGATTCTGACCATGTCCTACTCCTCGGGTCTCACCAGGTCACAGCATCCTCCGTCAGGTTTCCCGGGGTCCTTCCGAACGTGGATCAAGTTGGAAGGAACGCGCGCAAAGTCACCTGCAGTCCCGGCGTCCGAACTCAACACCGATGTGCATAACTTTCGTTCTTCCCCGGCTCACGTGGGCCTCCCCCTTGCGGTCTTCCTCCCCATCCACCACACAGCACTGGCCACCACAAAAGACGCGACAAAAGAGCACAAAAGATAATCCTCCGGTCCTTTTTGCGCCACCCATTCAGAGGCACTACACACAATGATCCTCAATATCCCCTCCATCACCTGAACCTTATCCGGCAGCTGGGGATTACGCTACCGCACAGCTCATCGACGCCGCCGTCACCTCCTGCCACCGGAGATCCCTCGTCCCTGAGCCGCAGTTCGGCACCACGACGTAAAGACCTGTCTCTTTTATAATCTTTCCTTTTCTACAGTCATAGTGTTTAAGACGTATGTATTTTCTTGAGGTATTTTCTAGACCTCTGCCAGCTAGTTAATTCAATAAAAGCAATCATCAGCTGACCCGACACCACCTACCACTCGTCCAGCTTCTGTGCCCACCGTCCTCCCGCCTCAGTACCGTACGGACGACCCTGGTAGAGTAGGTCGTAACACTGCAGGATTTCAGGATCGCTGCTCAGGCTCCCGAGTACTGCGTGTGTGTGTGAGTGAGTGTGGAGCGGCCGAGCCAAAACCACTGCAGGCGGGCGTCATGGGAACGCTGATGACACCAATCATGTGTCCCCCCTCACACCCTCCTCCTCCTCCTCTATTATTACACCCATCTCGTACCACCAATCACGTGTCCCCTCGGAGCCTGCTTCATTATCCCTCATCGCGATCGTCAGCAGCGCTCGTGATGAGGGGCGGGAGACACGCGGTCATTGAGGCGCGACGGTGAGAGCACCGCCGGCGCCTCCCTGGACTCCCGTCAGCACCCATGCTATCTGGCTGATATCTTCCCCCCCCCTCCCCCCCCCCCCCTCACTCCGCTGTCTCCCTGTTCACCCGACGTTACTCTCGGGTCTCCCTAGGGGCCCAGTGACCCGACCAGCCGTGCTCACTCTCGCATCCGACGGCTTGTGAAGGCCTCGAGCACACAAGGGGTCTACCTGCTCACGCCAGGGGACCCCCTCCTCCGCTCCTCTCCTCCGTCGAACCCCACACCATCACACACACACTTTGTCTGCTCCACGCCGTCTCATTATACCGTATAAAAGCCACTAAACGTGAACGCTACAACCACCCAACAACTTGGGAAGGCACTGAACACCAGCATTTCCCGGGAATAAAACGAGCAGCCGTGCTGGTAATAATTCGGCACTGTCAAAACAAAAAGCACTAATTCTGGTAATTATTCAAGACATTAAACACGACGGTACGACCCTTTGGAGTATGACTCTACGACCCCCCAGGGGTTGTGACGGCCTAACCTCTGACCCTTAAGGATGAGGTCAGAGCCCAGGTCATCATACCCAAGTCTCGTACCATCGTCTTGAAGGAGTTAACTATTTGCTTAAAAAAAAAATAAAAAAGTTATTATGTTTCGTGGTCACTGGCTCAAGTACATACAAGACCAGCCTTCCTGCCACACTTTTATGCTGAGGTTTCAGCAGAGTCAACACTGCCAACACTAGTGCTGGCAGTGTCGTCAGCAACCCGGCATCTATGAGAGGTAAGTGTTGTCATGAGGCTGGCACTTATCTGAGGTAACGCTGGCAGTGGTGTCAACACATCCTCCCGCTTATCCGGGGTGGGGCGGCACCTGATGCAGTGGCGTCAGACGGCTGGCGGTGCTAGTGGGTGGCCACACGGGGGCGTCTCCCTCCCTTTTGGCTTACCTGCAAAAATAAAGAGGACCGCCATTAGCCTGGGCTGGAGGAAGGTAATGCACCCGTCAGCCTCCCTCCCTCCCTCCCTCTCTCTCTCCTCCAAGGGCCTCTCTCCCACATGCACTTAGCCACACATTACACCAGACCCCACGAGACCCGTGTGCAGCGGCCTCTCCGTTATGCACGCACACACACACACACACACACATACACACACACACGCGCGCGCGACACACACTCCAAGCAAGGAGGGCACCAGCCTCCTGAAGTGGTGCACTCACCCTCACACTGACACCCGCGATGCACCACACCTCACGGGAGGCGCCATGCACTCTCCCTTGTCCTGACACTGACGTCACACTCGGGATTCACTCACACTTGACACTCGTGACATACTCGAGATGCACTCACAGTGAAATTCGAGACACACTCACAACACACACCCACACGCTCAACTACTCACGACACACTCACACATCGTCACGCACTCAGCCAAGTTATTCATGAACAGAAATACAGGGAAATCAGTTAACTAAATTACGTACATCCAAGATTTCCACACTCAAATACATAAGACAAGTGTTTGTGTCGAGAGAGGATCAGCGAAAGCGCTTGAGCGTGTACACGGGAATACGAGAGTAATGTACGTGTGTTGTGAGTACATCCTGACGGCCCGTGTGTGTGTGTGGGGGAGAGGGAGAGAGAGAGAGAGAGAGAGAGAGAGAGAGAGAGAGAGAGAGAGACGAGGGGAGGGAGGGAGGATAGTGTCGTCCCCCACCCCACCCCACCCCCCTCCTCCCCAACCCCCAGGAGACTGTGTGGGGATTTACGGCCTCCATTAAGGACGCGTTTTTAAGGTTATTCTCCGGGAACGTCGCCTCACAGGTGCGTTACGGGAGTTTTATGAGCCAGTGCAAACACTAGACCCAGACATACTGCTCCGTCATACTTGACTCATACACACACACACACACACACACACACACCAACCTGGCTTAGGCTGGGGTGTGTTGTGTATATGTATACACAGAGAGGCGTCATGACATGGTAGATATAAACAAGGTCAAGAGATGGGGGCAACACCGAGGGTTAAAACTCTTTCCCCGCAACACACAAATGGCAATCACAGAGTGGAAGACGACTCGTTCGATGCAGAGAAAACCATCGCAGCATCAGACCAGCCACCTTGCAACGGCCGGGGCTGCCCGCCGACGCGTGGCGTGCCTGCGGCAGGGCCTGGTGCTGGGACCGTTGCTCTTCGTAATATATGTAGATGACTTGCCGGATGGGCGCGGACTCGAGCCTGGACGTGCCTGAAGATGGTGCTAAGGTCATGAGGGGAGCTAAAGAACGGCGAGGACTGCAGAGGGTCATCGCGGGAAAAAAAAAATCTCTCTGAGCCGGCCTGGCGAACTTATGAACCCGCGTTAATGCAAAGCAGCGAGGATGGAACACGGCGAGAGACGACCTCGGCGCGGAATATAACCTAACAGCACGTTGTCTCCAGTGTGATCTGTGACGCGGCCAAATGCTGTGAGAACGATGATTAAAAAAAAAATATGTGTTTTATGACAGAAAATGGGACTTCAACAATATATAACACACTGTCATGGTTTAGAATAACAAGAGATGTGATTATGATGGCATTAGGTTTTTGAAACATTAGCGAGGCTGTTAAACTCAAGAACGTACACGGAAAACTGCTAATTAATGCCAACAGGTAAACGAGCCAGGTGAAACTGGTAAAACCGTAATGCAGGCAGGGTACCTTACTTATGCGACTGTGGTCTCTGTTCTCCAGAAAGTATCCGTTTTTCCTTTCAGTTATTCAAATAGACTTACGATGTTAGAGACGGGAAGAGACGGGAATCTATGTGTGTGTGTGTGTGTGTGTGTGGGAGGGGCCTGGTGGTGGACACTGTACCCAACCCACCACAGGAGAATTGCTCGGGAGACGCAGAGTCTGTCCGCTGGCAAATGTCACAATTGCACTCACCTACGGAGATAAGGGCATGTTCAGCAAGCTCTCCACAACGCACGTTATACATCAAAAACTACATTACGCTTCTCAACTTCGGTCGCCACGCTTCAAGAAGCACAAGGAGAGATAATAGAGAAGGTCCAGACGAGGGGCAACAGAGGTCACACTTAAAAAAGAAAAAAAGTAAGCACAGAGAGGTCGCAGCGTGGTCCTGAAGGAGTTACGACTTGGAATTACGACAACATCTCGCTGCAAATCTTATCTCCACCAGAGAGTTGTAAAATCTCCAAGTCTGACCTTCGCCCCTGCAGCTGGGCCTGTGGTGACCAGCCCTCCTCCCCCACCCCACCCACCTGGCACTGCTGATGAATTAGGCTGTTTGTAGCTACAAGCCACCCCCACCACCCCACCCCCACCCCACCCACCCATCCTCCTCCCATACGCTAAGCAGCCATCAGAGTTCGGGCTGGTCGAGCAAACTATGTACGTGCGTTTGTGAGGAGACTGGCCCAAGTATATGGCCTCCACCAGCCAGTTGTGTAAGCTGAACTAGTCTGGGCCTAACGTTGCGATCAAATCTTACACACATCAAAGGGTTTCAGTCACAAAACAGAATGCCGCGTCCTCAAGCGTCGCAAGGCACACACACACACACACACACACACACATTAGCTCTTCACTCAACCGAGACACAGTTTTCAATGTGACTTCTATGACACTGACAGTTTTACACATCATATTTTCGACGCTGAACGAGCGGCACTTGCAGGAGGCGCCAGGGGGGTCACGCTAAACCGTCTGGTGTTCACAGGAGACCCAGCACAGACCCTCTCAGACATGAGGTTCGAGGCACACGGGGCACTGACGAGAGAAGAGCACAGGCTATAGTTAGCCACAGTAAACACAGCAACAACACGAGAGGTCCGTCACAGACCCATAATGTGGGGGTAGAAGACCTCCCAAACCATCGTAAGGTATACGTAAAGTAAGGTCAGGTCCCAGACCCAGCTGTGGGGGTAGAAGAAGACTTCCCAAACCATCGTAAGGTAGACGTAAGGGAAGTCGCTAGTACGAGCTATAGGGTAGTAAAAATGCCTCCGAAACTACCGTGAGATATCAAGTCGTAGGGCCCAAGACACTGGTACCGGCTCTCAGGCCCACAGGACCTCTGGGTCTCGGGTCTCAGGCTCCATGACTCCGGTATTGGGTCCTATGTCCTAGGACTCGGGTCTCGGATCCCAGGCCCTAGGACTCGGGCCCCAGGTTCCAGGACTCGGGTCTCGGATCCCAGGCCCTAGGACCCGGGTCCCAGGTCCCAGGACTCGGGTCTCAGGTCCCAGGTCCCAGGACTCGGGTCTCAGGACTCGGGTCTTGGGTCCCAGGGTCGAAAGCTGTGGAGCATCCATCTGATCAGGAGTGACCAGCACGGTCGCCTGGCGCCCCCGTTCGATAACCTTTAATTATAAGCGTCCTGAACCCTCCCTTCCCTTCCATCAGCTTCCCTCAGTAACCTTCCCCCTTGTGACGTCCACTCAAGACGCACTCTTAACATACTCCGTCCCTCTGTGACGTCCACTCCACACGCACTCTTAACACACTCCCCTTGTGATGTCAACCTCAGAGGCACTCCTATCACAGACACACACACACACACACACACACACACACTGCTAAGTTTTCTCGGGCAATTCTCGTGAGCTAAAATAAAGATTATATACTTGATTCGCCCGTCTCCAGCGCAGGCATGCGCCCCCCCCCCCATCCCACCCCCACCTACCCCCATTCGCCAGAGATGGAGGTGTGGGGGGTGCGTGGTGGCCGGTTCGGGGGAGGGGGAGGAGGAGGAAGAGGAGGAGGTGGAGGTTAGCGGCCAGTGACGGCTAAAGATGATGGATAAGGGTGTAGTGTTTAATGCTGATGATAATAATGATAATAATAATGACAATAATAATAATAATAAATTATTATTATTATCATTATTTTTATCATAAAAATAATAATAATAATAATAACAATAATCACGGTCCACTGATCAAGTGCAGCTAAAAGCAGACTAAAAATACTAAAGATATACAACAAAGACAGTGGGACCACAAGACAGTGTTAGGAAGGAGGTAGGAGAGAGGGACACACTTCTGACTCATAATGAGGGCCGAGCTATCTTAAAATGCTCACAATGGGGCCGCTCTTGTAGCGGTGCGCGCCAGTTCACATGGTCTCCGTGCGGGCATGGTGTCAAACTGCGACTCGGGGACGAGGGATCTCCAGTGACAAGAGGAGATGGTGGCGGGAATGGTGCTACCGCAACCAACCCCCTCCTATCATTCCCTCTCTAAAGTGGTGGCTGGAGAGAGTCGGGAGGATACAGTGTGTTGCGGGGCGTGGCGTGATGAGTGTGACGGGCGAGTGTGAGAGTGAGTGCGAGCGGCGGGCAGCCTGAGACATCTGGTGGGTGCGGTGTTGACTACGGACGGCCTGGGGGTGGGTGGGTGGGTGTAAGTCAACAAACACTGTCAAGGCTTCAGTAAACACGGCCATACTCCACTTTCCCTCCCTCTCTCCCTCCCTCACGCACTCCTCGCCACACATAACGCACTCTACCACAATCATCCACCACGGACTCTTCATTAATGCGTGGAGTCCACCAATCTTCAACGCACCCATAATATAGTGCCTGCAAGTCACTGCATCACGAGGCACTTCAACGCCGTCTCAATATTCTATACCTCGACACACGAGTAGCGTCACAACATACCTACAAACTCAGCCCCATACGTCACACCAACACACTCTAATACCTAGTTCACCATCCACCCCAACACACTTTAACAAACATGGGCCCAAGCCACACAGGGATACGTTTATGGCCCCATGCTGTCCTACATTATGGCCCCTTCTGTGTCCCATGATATGCTAGGGTATGGCCCCTGATGTGCTAGAATGTGGCCTCTGCTGCGGTAGGTTATGGCCCCATTCTGTGTTTAAGTTCAGGCCCGTTCTACACAATGTTATGACACTCGCTGCGTTAGGTTTAGGACGCTGCTGTGCTAGGTTATGGCTCAAGATAGTGAGTAGAGTCTACACCAAAGCCATGAACTAACGACTGCTGGAAAATAATCCCATAGGGACAGTACGTGGGAAGGACAGATGACAGAAAACCTGATGGTCTATGACGAGGTTATCTGCTGGAGGACGGTACACGGTAAGGACAGATGACAGAAGACCTAATGGTCTATGACGAGGTTATCTGCTGGAGGACAGTACACGGTAAAGACAGATGACAGAAGACCTGATGGTCTGTGACGAGGTTATCTGCTGGAGGACAGTACACGGTAAGGACAGATGACAGAAGACCTGATGGTCTGTGACGAGGTTATCTGCTGGGGGACAGTACACGGTAAGGACAGACGACAGAAGACCTGATGGTCTGTGACGAGGTTATCCGCTGGGGGACAGTAATAGGACCTTACATTCCTAATGTATATGGATGGAAATAGGATACTAAAGTAGATGGCTCCTTCCACGTTGCTGCAACAGGTAGGCGTCCCACCTAGCAGAAGACGCCGGAGCAGATATGAAGGGCTTAGCTGAACAAGACCACGAGAGACACACCGTAAACAGATATCAAATCCTCCTTCTGCACCGGCGATGGCATCAAAGACGCTCACGAGAGGGGAAAGTTGTGTAATTACTTCAGCTCGGCGGAAATTAAGGAACCAGCGGCACGGTCAAAAAACCCTGGACGGATTAAACCTGAGCCCAACACAGACCTGCTGCAAGAGAGTTCGTGAGGGCGATCACCAGGCGGAGTGCACCCACCTTCTTCGCCAGGAGCAGAGCCGACCCGGCGAGACGCCACTTGCTGAAGGCATGCACTGCACCGCACACTCCCTCGACTACGACGCTCTCATGTGCTCAACACCGCCTTGGGAAGTGCGTGAGGAGCCGTGCAGGGAATAAAGACTGCCGGAAGTGGTGCTTGGATTGCCGGCAGTGATACCTGGATCGTCGGAAGTGATAACTGGAGTGCCGGCAGTGATAAACAGACGGCCGGCCGGCGGTGATATTTGGAAATGAAAATCACTGCGACCATCCGGTGGCAAACCCAGCAGAAAATATCTACTCTTCTGAATGCGAGCGGGACACATATAGTAACACAACCTTCCAGTGAAACTATACAAGGAATTCTCCCGTGAGTTAGCTACACCGCTAACCGCCATAATTAACGCTTCGCTCAAACAGTCTGAATGCCCCACAGCTTGGAAGACAGCATAAGTCACTCCACTGCCCAAGTCCACCAACCCAGGGTCTCTTAATAGCTTAGGACCCGTTGCCATCACTACAACGCCCAGTTTACTTCGTGAAAGTTTAGTGTTTTGGACCCAAAGCTGACATCGCTGACTGAGTAGACCCTCAACAGTTTGGAAACACCAAGTCTTCCTCAACCACTCACTGCCTTTGTCAGCTTACCACACCTCGTTTACCGCAACTTGGAGAAGCGCAAGACCTGGGTGGCGCTCACCTTCGTTCGTAGACTTCGATATGGCTTCCGACTTGGTAAACCACAACATCACCACGAAGAAAGCAAATCGACCTGAGACTACGTGACGCCTTTAAGGACAAAAACCGAAGCTGGAGGTACGCAGACGACTCCATCTTTGGCATAACAACAGCATACCTGACTTCAGCGCTCTTCAGCAGATCATCAACAACCTCCAGGCGCCGACCAGGGCCAATGACCGACACCATCAACCACACCAAGACTGTGGTGATGCACATCAACCTCTCCCATGACATGACACTAAGCCATGACATCCTCCGTGTAGCCAGAGACTTCAAAATTCTTGGTGTCAGACAACAGACGCCGGTTTAAACTGGGAGAGTCACTGTCATCACGTCCAGCAAATTTTCCTTGTACCGTCTGTGCCTTCTCCGCCGACTGAAATCTCCAGGCGTCCACCAACGGAGCTCAGGAATGTCCTATACCATCTTCAGTCTACCTTCGCTCACCTACGCCTCCCCGGCCTGCTCCTCCTCACTAACAGTTACACAGAAGGATCAGCTAGAAAGAATGCAGGAAAGGGCATGCAGAATCATCCTGGGCCCTTCTTGCACCACCTAACAAGAGGCCCTTCATCTCGCTGGACCCGTCCACCATCTCCGACCAACAAACACCGGCAGCTCTTACGGCATTTAGGCAATAAACTGCTGAGACACACACACACACACACACACACACACACACACACACATCCCCCCCGTCACAGAGACCTACTCCCACCAGACGCCCCTTCACCACGGACCGCTGTTCGTCACCGCAATCGACTTGCTCCAATCAGAGTTCCTACACACAAGATATAACAACAGTCCTTTACCTACCGTTGCGAACGTCATAAACGATCCAAGAACGTGAGCACTGCTGGGCGAGTGAACGGCTCAGTTTCCTGTTAGGCAACGTGGTATGTCAAAGACTGTATCACTGTAACTATTCATCACTTGATGTTCAATCAAAACTCATAATGTTCAAAACATATCAGTGACTCTGTAAACGTCCCCGTAACATCTGCCACCCTGGCTATCTAGATGCACCTCACCCATGTGCTTGTCCAAAGCGTGGAAATATCCAGTCCACCCTAATCCTAAGCACTTGTAGGACTAGTTAACTAGTAACTATCATGACCTCTCAGTTCTGTAATACCTGTAATTACTCCAACTGCTTATCTTCAGCCAAATGTCTGACTACATCCAATAAACCGTTATTTGGCCTATCTTTATCATTCATACACAGATTGGTGTGTGTGTGTGTGTGTGTGTGTGTGTGTGTGTGTGTGTGTGTCCATAGGAGCAAAGACACGGGACAAATATGCAAGGTTAAATGACGGGGCAACGCGAGTGCAAAACTCTCTCCCGGTATCACACAAATAGTAGTAATCACTAAAAGTAATCACGCGCACACGCAAACTACCAGGGCAAGGTCCGGTTCCCAACCCACAGTCCAAGAATAAACTCCCTATGCTGTAAAGAACCACAGCAGAACAGCATCCCTGAACGTTACAGGCAGAACAGCTTCCCGGAACATTACAGAAGAACAACATCTCTGAACCCTACAGCAGAAAAACATCTCAGAACCTTACGGCAGAACATCGCTGAACATCACAGACCCCATCAGGACAATGAGGGGAAATCAAGACACCCCCATCAGGGCACTGATGGGAAACATCTGGCTCCGGGGCTCTTCAGCCTCCCCGCATGGCACTGAGCAATATTCTCTAAACCTGCCCTTTCCCAGCACGGTAAATTCCCAGGAAGGAATATCGATAAAGCAATATCTGATCAGCCGGGCTGTTAGTGGCAACATCAGCCTGCGGAGCGCGGCCACAAACAGCCTAGCTGATCCGACAACTTAAGCGAGCAACTCCGTCCAAGATGAGGCTATGCACAAGACCCCCTAAACCCGACGTTAAAGTGCACCAAACTACACTAATGTATGCAATTCACGACCCTACGATGCAAGGCTCAACACCCCCTTCTACCCCTGGACCCACGCACCCCGCAGTAATACACAGAGTATACAGCCACGCAACGCACCTCACCCTCACACAACGCACTTCTGCACTCTAAATGCTCCTTTCCAACGCACCCTCCACAACCCACGAGTTAAAAGCCCTCATCACAAACACCTCGTCCCAGCAATTACTCTCATCCTGCAACGCAACCACAACCTGAAGTTCCTGAATGCATTTGCCACACCTACCTCCCCCCCAACACTCCTCCAACCCCAATCAGATCAACCCCACCAACCTTATCCAATCCCAGATTAAGAGCCATCCAATCACATCAGCCCCATCCCCTCCCACCCAATCCCTCACTTGAGGACATCCCATCACATCAGGACGACACCACCCCCCAGGCCCCACCACTCCCACGCCAAGGGCCATCCACTTCGGCACTCCGCCATAGTTGACGGCGACTCCCACACACCACAAAATGGGGCGAGAGCAGCGAGGCTGGCCAGCATGCAGGCAGGCGCAAGCACTCGGTAAGGTTCGCATGCTGGCGGTAAAGGCTGGACGCCAAACAAGCACGCTACCACTCAAGCAAACACGAGGCACTTGCGTTGCCCCGCGTCTCGCTGCAAGAAAATGAAAATCGCTTAAAAAATAAAAAAAAATTCTAGCCCTGATAATCGTCTTTGCCTCAGACATATATATATATATATTTGGAATCACCTACCATTTCGAGCTCATGACTTCTAGTACTCGCGTAATTAATGAACATGCAAATCTATTCACCCGCTAGCCTCAAATTCTAAGCGGCTGGTCACCTCCACAGGGGAGGGTTCCTATTGTGGGTGCGCGTATGAAGCTGATATCGTACATTCCTCTTTAAGCTGTCGTGAAGACAAACGCATGTCCACACATACAGACACACGGGGGAGTGACGCTGTGACGCCGTCCTTACATTATGCGTAGTGACGGGGGAATAACAAACATGCAGGGAAGCAAAGAGGGAGGATAAACAAGTAGAGGGACATGAGAGCAAGCAAGCAAGCAAGCAGGCAAGAACCACGAAGGCAAAAACGGAGTCTGGCGAACATGCGGCCAGACAGGCTGGGGGAGAGGGGGAAGGGGTGGGGGGGGAGCAAGCAGACAATCTGGGAAGCAGAGAACCAGGTTGACAAGCAAGGTGTGGCACCC
>JAYMFT010073465.1:0-14509 GCA_038088735.1 Panulirus argus
GGGAGAGACAGCTATAGTACCGTCAGGACGGAAAAGTGAGGGAAAGGTAGAGCGACAGAAGTTGTTAGAGATGCCCTAAGCTAAAGACCAGAAAGACCTACCCGTGGATGACGAGGAGATTTCATCTCTCTTCATTTGAATAAAGGAACGCTTTGCCTCACGGATAACGCACTTGCAGCGATTACGGGCACTGATAAAAGCTGAATGGGAGCCAGAAGTAGGAGAGTTTTTCTACGCTAGATATGCATGATCCCCTGCCTGAATGGGCTCAGAACAGGAACGATTGATCTATGGATTGGATGAAGTAGTAGTCTTGGAGGAAGAGGGGATAAATGCTTCTATTCCTGCAAGAATAACCTCTGTTATGCGTTTGGCGGAGACGGAAGCATCACCACATAAGAGTCATTAATTAATCTTGGGAAACTCGGAAATTACATGCCTTAATGAATCTTAAACAATGTTTCAACCCCATATTCCTATTCTATGTGTAAAATAGTCCTTATACTGAGATATACAAAGAAATGAATAAATAGATAGATAATAAGGAATTATAAAAAAGTCTTTGAAAATTCTTATCTTTCTAATAATTACAAGCCTTAATGAATCTGAAACAATATTTCATCCCCATATTCGTATTCAGTGTGTAAAATAGTCCTTATACTGAGGTGTACAAGGAAATCTGTTTTCCTGCGGAAAATACCAGAAATTGCAGCTAACAGTTCAGGGTATTTTTTACCTGAAAAAACTTTTGTCTGAAAATTGAAATATACCACAATGAAACACTTCTATACTTGAAATAATCCCAGAAAAAGCCTCAAACCTTTACCTTAAAGATAGGTACCCAATAAATACGAAGCCAATTATCACAAAATCTTTGAAAAATCTTAGAATTCCAAAAGTTAATTACTATCCTTAATGATTCCTAAACAATATTTCAACCCCAGATTCGTATTCAGTGTGTAAAATAGTCCTTATAGTGAGGTGTACAAGGAAATCTATTTTCCTGAGAAAAAATACAAAAAAATTGCAGGGTATATTTTACCCCAAAAAACTTTTGTTTGAAAATTGAAATATACCACAGTGAAACTCATCTGTTCTTGAAATAATCTCATAAAAAGTCTCAAAATGCTTTCCCTTACCGATAGATAACTAATACATGCTAAGCGAATAAACACAAAATCTTTGAAAAATCTTATTCTAGAAGTTAATTATAAGCTTTAACGAATCTTAAACTATATTTCGACAACAGATTCGTATTCAGTGTGTATAATAGTCCTTATACTGAGGTGTACAAGGAAATCAATTTTACTGAGAAAATTACCAAAAATTACATGTAATAGTTCAGGGTATTCTTTACCCCAAAACACCTTTTGTTTGAAAATTGAAATATACCGCAATGAAACATTTCGATACTTGAAATAATCACAGAAAATGTCTCAAAACGCTTTTCCATAGCGATAGATAAGTACGAAACTAATAATCACCAAAGCTCTGAAAATTTTGATCATTCTAAAAGATAATTATAAGCCTTAATGAATCTTAAACAATATTTCAACCCAGATTCGTTTTCAGTGTGTAAAATTGTCCTTATACTGAGGTGTACAAGGAAATCCATTTTCCAGAGAAAAATACCAAAAATTGCAGGTAATACTTCAGAGTATTTTTTTACCCCCCCCAATTTTTTTTTTAATTAAAATATGCCTTAATGAAACTCTTCTATACTTTAAAATCATTACAAAAAAAAAAAAAACTCAAAATGCTTTCCCATCAGCGATAGATACCCAATAAATGCGAAGCGAATTATCACAAAACCTTTGAAAAATCTTATCATTCTAAAAGTTAATTACAAGCCTTAATGAATCTTAAACAATATTTCAACCCCAGATTCATAATCAGTGTGTAAAATAGACCATATACTGAGGTGTACAAGGAAATCTATTTTCCTGAGAAAAATACCAAAAATTGCAGGTAATATAGTTCAGGGTATTTTTTACCCCCCCAATATCTTTTTCTTTGAAAATTGAAATATACCACAGTGAAACTCTTCTATACTTCAAATAGTCACAGAAAAAGTCTCAAAATGCTTTACCTCACCGATAGATAGACGCGAATTATCAAAATCTTTGAAAAATCTTATAATTCTATAATTACAAGCCTTAATGAATCTTAAACAATATTTCAACCTCAGATTCGCTTTGAACGTTTAAAGAATTCCTTTTACTGAGTTGTACAAGGAAATTTATTTTTTTGAGAAAAATACCAAAGATTGCAGGTAATAATTCATTTTTTTTTTTTTTAAACTTTTTGTTTGAAAATTGAAATATACCACAGTGAAACTCTTCTATACTTGAAATAATGACAGAAAAAGTCTCAAAACGCTTTCCTTCACCAATAGATACCCAATAAATACGAAACGAATAATCACAAAATCTTTGAAAACTCTAATAAATCTAATACTTAATTACAAGCCTTAATGAATCTTAAAGAATATATTAATCCCAGATTCGTTTTCAGTGTGTAAACTAGTCCTTATACTGAGTTGTAAGAGGAAATCTTTTTTCCTGAGAAAACTATCAAAAATTGCAGGCAATTGTTTAGGGTATTTTTTACCCCCCAAACTTTTTTGTTCGAAAATTGAAATATACCATACTAAAACTCTTCTATACCTTATATAATTGCGAAAAATCGCTCAAAGTGCTTTCCCTCACCGATAGATACCCAATAAATACGATGTGAATTATCACAAAATCTTTGAAAAATCTTATTTTTTCTAAAAGTTAATTACATACCTTAATGACTCTTAAACAATATTTCAAGCCCAGATTCATATTCAGTGTGTGAAATAGTCCTTATACTGAGATGTCCAAGGAAATAAATTTCTGAGAAAAAATACCAAAAGTTGCAGGTAATAGTTTTAGGTATTTTTTACACCAAAAAAGTTTTAATTTGAAAATTGAAATATACCGCAATGAAAGTCTTGTATACTTGAAATAATAACATAAAAAGTATCAAAATGCTTTCCTTTACCGATAGATACCCAATAAATCCGACACGAATTATCACAAAATCTTTGATAACTCATTTTAATACGAAATTAGAGGCGTTAATGAATCTTAAAGAATATTTCAACTTCAGATTCGTTTTTATTGTGTAAAATAGATCTTATACTGAGGTGTACAAGGGATTCTATTTTCCTGAGAAAATAACAAAAATTGCAGGTAATACTTGAGGGTATTTTTTTTTTTTTTACCCCCGATTTTTTTTTTTTTTTTTTTTTTAATTTGAAATATGCCGTAAAGAAACTTCTGTACTTTAAATAAATACAAAAAACACTCAAAATGCTTTCCCTCACCGATAGATACCCAATAAATACGAAGCTAAATATCACAAAATCTTTGAAAAAGCTTATCATTCTAAAAGTTAGTTACAAGCCTTAATGAATCTTAAACAATATTTAAACCCCATATTCGTATTCATTGTGTAAAATAGTCCTTATACTGAGTTGTACCAGGAAATCTATTTTCCTGAGAAAAATACCAAAAATTGCAAGTAATAGTTCAGGGTATTTTTTATTCCAAAAACCTTTTTGTTTCAAAATTGAAATATACCACAATGAAAATCTTCTGTACTTGAAATGATCACAGAAAAATTGTCAAAATGCTTTTCCTTACGATAGATACCCAATAAATACGACATGAATTATAACAAAATCTTTGAAAAATCTTATCATTCTTGTACTTAATTAACTGTCTTAATGAATCTTAAACACTGTTTTAACTCCAAATTCGTTTCCAGTGTGTAAAATTGTCCTTATACTGAGCTTTCCAAGGAAATCTATTTTCCTGAGAAAAATACCAAAAATTACAGGGTATTTTTTACCCCCCAAAAAATTTTATTTTAGAATTGAATTATACCACAATGAAACTTTTCTATACTTGAAATAATGACAGAAAAATTCTCAAAATGCTTTTAATCACTGATAGATACCCGATAGATACGAAGCGACTTATCATAAAATCTTTGAAAAATCTTATAATTCTAAAGGTTAATTACAATTGTAGCCTTAATGAATCTTAAACAATATTTCAACTCCAGCTGCGTATTCAGTGTGCAAAATAGTCCATATACTGAGTTGTTCAGGTAAATCTATTTTCCTATGAAAAATACCAGAAATTGCAGGTAGTAGTACGGGGTATTTTTTACTCCAAAAAACTTTTTGTTTGATAATTGAAATATACCACAGTGAAACTCTTCTGTACTTGAACTGATCACAGAAAAAGTGTCAAGATGCTTTCCCTTACCGGTATATACCCAATGAATACGAAACGAATTATCACAAAATCTTTGAAAAATCTTATCATTCTAGTGCTTAATTACATATCTTAATGAAACTTAAACAATATTTAAACTCCAGATTCGTTTCCAGTGTGTAAAATTGTCCTTATACTGAGGTTTACAAGGAAATCTATTTTCCTGAGAAAAATAAAAAAAAATTGCAGGTAACAGTTCAGGGTATTTATTACCCTCCAAAATTTTTTTTTTTGAAAATTGAAATATACCATAATGAAACTCTTCTATACTTGAAATAATCACAGAAAAACACTCAAAATGCTGTCCCTCACCAATAGATGCCCAATAAATACGACGCGAATTATCACAAAATGAATCTTAAACAATATTTCAACCCCAGATTTGTATTCAGTGTGTAAGATAGCCCATTTACTGACTTGTACAAGGAAATCTACTTTCCTGAGAGAAATACCAGAAAATACAGGTAATAGTTCAAGGTATTTTTTACTCCAAAAAAAACTTTTTGATTGATAATTGAAATATAACACAATGAAAATCTTCTATACTTGAAATGATCACAGAAAAATTTTCAAAATGCTTTCCCTTACCGTTAGATACCCAATAAATACGACGCGATTTATCATAAAATCTTTAAAACATTTTATCATTCTAGTACTTAATTACATGTCTTAATGAATCTTAAACAATATTTCAACTCCAGATTCGTTTTCAGTGTGTAAAATTGTCCTTATACTGAGGTTTAGAAGGAAATCTATTTTCCTGTGAAAAATACCAAAAATTGCAGGTAATAGTTCAGGGTATTTTTTACCCCAAAAAACTTTTTGTCTGAAATTTGAAATATACCATAATGAAACTCTTCTATACTTGAAATAATCACTGAAAAAGTGTCAAAATGCTTTCCACTACCGATAGATGCCCAATAAATACGAGAATTATCACAAAATCTATGAAAAATCTTATCATTATAGTACTTACTTACATGTCTTAATGAATCTTAAACAATATTTCAACCCCAGATTTGTATTCAGTGTGTAAAATAATACATTTACTGAGTTGTTCAAGGAAATCTATTTTCCTGAGAAAAATACTAGAAATTGCAGATAATAGTTCAGGGTATTTTTTACTCCAAAAAAAAAAATGTTTGATAATTGAAATATACCACACTGAAACTCTTCTATGCTTGAAATGATCACAGAAAAATTTTCAAAATGCTTTCCCTTACCGATAGATACCCAGTAAATACGACGCGATTTATCATAAAATTTTTGAAAAATCTTATCATTCTATTACTTAATTACATGTCTTAATGAATCTTAAACAATATTTCAACTCCAGGTTCGTTTTCAGTGTAGAAAACAGTCCTTATACTGAGGTTTACAAGGAAATCTATTTTTCTGAGAAAAATACCAAAAATTGCAGGTATTTTTTTCCCAAAAAACTTTTTATTTGAAAATTGAAATATACCACAATGAAAGTTTTCTATACATGAAATAATAACAGAAAACACTCAAAATTCTTTCTCTCACCGATAATACCCAATAAATACAAAGTGAATTATAAAATCTTTGAAAAATCTTCTCATTCAAAAAGTTCATTTCAAGCCTTAATGAATCTTAAACAATATTTCAACCTCAGATTCGTATTCAGTGTGTAAAATAGTTCTTTTACTGAGTTGTACAAGTAAATCTATTTTCCTGATTTATTTAATTAACATCGGGCAAAGAGTGAGAATATACAGAGGAAAAAATGCAAGAATGACAGGGGTGGTGTGAAAATATTTGCAGTTAAACACTGTTTAAGCATATGTGGTGACGTTACCAACCTTCACGTTGATCTCTCGTAGAACGTTTATGATCGTGGGCGGAGTCTGTTGTGGCTCGGTCAAGGATGCGGTCTTTGTGGGTAGCCAACATTCCCGGCTTTGTCGTTGTCGTATTGTCGTGGGAACAGTTGGTTGGTGTGTTTGTGGGGGGGGGGGGAGGGGGGAGGGGGGATGGGACGACCACAGGAAGGCCGAGGTCGTCCCTTTGGTGACCGGGGTTCACGAATACAACGCGTAGTTATATGTTTGGGAAGGGAGGGCGGTCTCACAGAATGGGGTTAACATTGCGTGAAGGTAAAAGGGGTTCCGGTAGCTCTTGTCCGTATTGAAGATTATGGCTTGGGCACAACGAGGGAATTGTGTGTGTGTGTGTGAGAGAGAGAGAGAGAGAGAGCGTGATGACCTTGGTCCCTTTTCAGATTTAGTCTCGCCCTGTCGTCCAGTCATCAGTGCTAGTGATTCTTTACTCCCTCACTGGCAGTATTGATTGCCTTCTTATGCTGTACTTCCCTACTGGCAGTATTACCTTTTTTTTTTTTTTCATCAGCGTAGCTGGTCCTGCGCTCTACCACTTGCCGTGCTGTCCTCTTGTTGTCAGTGTTGATGGTTCTGTGTTCCACAACAACCAGTATTGTCTTCCTGTCACCACTGGCGATGTTTCTCTCCTCCATCACATGCGTCATCATGATGATCATCTTATCACCGTCTGCCACGGGAATCATCATTGTCTCCGCCATGATTCACCAAGCAGCGGGGGCTATCATCCATCAATAGGACCCACCTCGCCATCTGCCAAATGAACCGTGATGATACAGCGTGTGGTTATAAGGGCGTGGTGCGATTATTACCTGTGGTGGCGAGGGGGGTCCTTAAGTATCCTGCAGGAGGAGGAGGAGGATGATGGTGGTGGTCCAGAAGCTTGAAAATATGTTGGGGGGTGGGGGGGGAGGTCGAGGATGTGGAGGGCTTATTGGAAAGTGTATCAGATTATCATTACTTTTGGAAATGTATATGTGTTAGTGTATGTACATATGGTATTACAAGTACCCGGGTAGGCAGAACTGCCTAGGATCGGGCGAATGCAGCAGTGTGCCTGGTGCTTGGGACATGGTTGAGGGTTGTGGATACTCGAGGTATCTGGGTGTATCAGGTGGGAAACAGGGGACACAGAGGCATGCGGGGGTGAGGAGGCGGTATGTAGAGCTGGTACGGAAACCTTCATAACAACTGTGAGGAGAAATGAAGATGAGACGCCAGGTGGATGCAGTGTCGGGCCCCTCTCAGCAACGTCTTGTTGACGTGAACGTAAGCTGTGTGTTGTTTTTCTTGGCGCCGTGCAACACACAGTCTTGGGAGTTGACTTGATGTTCCTCCTTTGTGTCTTGATGGTAGGGTCGGTATCCGGGAGAGGTGGGCCATTGTTCTTGTCGCTCTGTGTGTGTGTGTGTGTCAGTTTGAGGAGGAGAGGAAGGGGTCGTTTAGGTGTTTTCTCGTATCCATCGGCTGGGTCATTAGAAGGGTAGGTGTTTTTCCCAGAGGGTGTAGTTGGAGTGGGCGTCGCTGTGCTGTGGGAGGGTTTGTCGTTGTGGATATTATTATATTTACCGTTATTTACTGCGGTCTTATCCCCGGGGCGTTGCTATAGATGGCCTTGTCTTAACGGGCTTTAAGCTGGCAAGTTGTCGAAGCAGGATATTGCTGTGATGGTGGTGGTTGCTATGGATGCTGGAGTTGGTTTGGCGGTTTGGGTTGCTGTGGTGGTAAAGGTCGTTTTCTTATGGTGTTTTATGGTTGAGGTTTTTATTACCAGCAGCGCGTGTAGCCTATATATATCAGGAGAGGCCCAGGGGTTGCTGTTGCTGTTGTCTCTTGGTGACGTACTGGTACCCACAGCGATGGTATACGGTCGTGTGTTTATGTCATAGTTACGGTTCATGGTTCATTACCCTCCATCCTCTGTATCCACCAGTATCATCCTTGCTCTCTCTTCCTCCAGCACCATTCTTGCTCTCTTTTCTTCCGGCATCTTCAGTTATCTCTCGTCTACCACAATATCGGGTATCTCTAACCCGTGATGCCTTGGTTTATCTCATGCACAAAGTGCCCTCAACCATCTCATCCAGCGACATCTCCCATCACGTAGGTTGCCCAATACTGCAAGAATATTGCTTTCCACCGAGGGTCGGGCTAGGCTTCACCTCGCTTTAGCTCCACCTAGGCCTCACTTCGTTCCCACATGACTTCATATGGATCTCATTTCGTTTGTACGTAGATTTATCGAGACTTTAACCAAGACTTTCCCCTGGCATCAATTGGGTTCCACCTGGGCTTTACCCGGCCCCCTTTCCCCACTGCTACAAGTCGCGACAGGAGGCCTTTGGCTTCACCTCCTTCGTCCACTGGGGATTTCATCAGTGCTTCCAGTCATAGTTGGAGGCCTCAGGCTTCACCAATGCTGCCAGTCATGAGAGGAGGCCACATGTACATGTGTCACGTTGGAGGCGCCACCCTTCCGCCCTTTTTCTTTATTGTCTTTTCTTGTCCATTGTTTCTTGGCATCCCCACGTGCCGCCCCGTTGGCGCTCACTCCTCTCCTTCTCGACGTAAGACTGAAGGCAGCGTCCCGTAATTTAATCACTTTTCATTGATATAAGTGCCTTGGCTGTGACAATTGTTGCCCTCACTGAGGGAGGAGGCTTGTTCCCCTAGCCTTAGGTATGTTGACGCGGCCTTTAACCTAACCCTTGAGGGGCAATTCATCAGTCACACCGTCATACCAAAGGGTCGTTCCGTCGTACTCAAGGGTCGTCCGGTCGTGCTCAAGGGTTGTACTTACCGCCTTGCCCAAGGGACGCACAAACCGTGACTGTACCATCGTGCTCAAGGATCGTACCTTCGTCCTGGAAGCGGTGAGTACCGTGGGGTAATTCAACCCTCACCACACAATGGTGGATAATTACCTGTTTGTACTGAAAGGGGAGGGAGTCACTATCACTTTCTCCTCTGCTTTACAACTTTTAAACTTAATTTATGCAGTCCGCATTCACAGTCTCTCACCATTCATTTTATTCCATTCATCCACTACTCTTATGCTGTATAGAGAACCACTTCTTTACATCTTTTGGGTAAGTGTCTTGCCTAATATCACCTTTTGACCTCTGGTTGTCCTATCCTTACATCTTTCGAAGATGTGATCAAGCCGCCCTTTACCCTTCTCTCTTCTATGCAGGGAAAATTTAAGGCCTGCAACTATTCCCTGTATAACTGAGTCCTCTTAGATTCCGGCACAATCTTTGTTGCGCTCCTCTGGACTTTTTCCATTAGTTCTTTGTTCTCCTTTCAGTGTGGCGACCAAACTTGAGAAGCATATTCTAGTTTTGGTCTAATGGTGGATGTGAACGATTTGTTTAATGATTCCTTATCCGTATACTTGAATGCTATTCTAATGTTTGCAGGCAGACTGTTTGTCTCCTTTACTGTTCACCTGAGGTGGGACTCTAGCGACAGGTAAGGGACGGTGTGTGTGATTACTATCTGTGTGTTACGGGGAGAGAGTTTTACGCTCGCGTTGCCCCGTTTCTTGACCTTGAATATATATATGTACCATGTTTTTCCTCCCGTGTGTTTATGTACCCACACACAAACATATGCCTCAGCCAAAGTCAGGTGTGTGTGTGTGTGTGTGTGTGTGTGTGTGGTGTACTCTAGAGATAAACCATTGTTTCCGTACTTTCTAAGCGCCCGTTCCCACACTCGCTAAGTGCTTCCATCCGTTCTTAGTAACGCTCGTCCCTGACTCGTTCAGCTTTCGATTCCGTACTCTGAAGTTTTCTGGACTATTCGCGTTGAGCACTCGCTTTTCCATGCGTTTAACGAGCGTCCTGTGCTCATGAAGATCTCTTTGCCATACTCTGGAAGCACTGGCTTTTCCATTTGTTTAACGTGCGTCCCGTACTCGTAAAGCGCTCGCTCCCTCGTTTAGTGCATCGTGTCTCTGTTGATGAAGTCTTCGTTCACATTAGGTTACAGTGTGACCAGACCCTACAAAACGACCCAGTTTAACGAGTGCGGGATTGATCTTCGTTATCCCCCGTGGCCGGCCAGAGGCACGGAGGAAGGGTGCCGCTGTCGTTCTCTCCAGAGGGGCATCACTCCTCTTTGAGGGATGTCGTTCTTATCTGAGGAATGTCTTTCCTTTTTCTGAGGGATGTCGTTCTCCTGTATGGTGTGTCGGTAGTTTAGTGGGCAGGGATGGTCGAAAGGGGTTTATGAGAAAAGCGGGGTAGACGGATGCATTTAGCCCTTTCTCGGCATCTTGTTCTTGTCCCGAGCTCTGCCACACACACACACACCCCTACACCACCATCCTTGAAGCCACATGCCCCTGCCACAGCCTCACCACCCTCCCTGCCACCACAGTGGTTCTTGTTGAGTTATGTTGGGGTGTCCCCCTCCCACAAAACCCAGCACCACCTCAGCCACTTGTATGGAGTTGCTCGATTTGTATTTAGAATGGATTTATATTTAGAAGGCAAATTTGTGAGACGGTAACGTGTATGTGTGTCTGCTGATGGTTACCTGACCTGTACAGAAACGGGTATACGTGCACGCTCAGGGCATGTGGACATGTGTACATACTACTGTTATGTTGAACGGTTGCTGGCTACCTGATTAGACAGGCAGGCCCTCCGTCTCTCCCAGGTCTCACTTATCACAGCCTTCAACAGACAGAGGCCTCATAAGGAAAAAGGCCATCTAGTTAATACCCTTGTATAAAGGTGTCTTATGAAATACATGCTTGTGAAGTGACCCTGTTGATGTGGTGACCTTTTGAGTAATACTTTACCATCTGACTGCGGATGGTATTAGTGACCTCTTGCCTGGTATTAAGCCTTGTTATTTTTTCACGTTTGGTCACGGAGGCAGCGTCAGGCGTGCGTGGGCCAAGAGGGACAGGCGCTGATAATGCCCCCAGTCGGTTGGTGGTGTTGAACTCATGGTGATGGGGGCCTCACGGACCTTGCTCTCTTAAGACAATCTCGATCTTCCCTTATAAGGAAAATCATTACAGCCATTACGAGTGAGCAGTTGCGTACGGTGATTATTGTTTTTGGTGTAATGACCTTGAGTTCACAAACTGGTACTGGAGACCATTGGAGTTACTGCAGTGTGTGTGCAGCAGGGCCGTTGGCTGAGTGGCCTCCCCTCTTGGTAACCTATCTAGAGGATTCTTTGTAAAGCCTGGCCGGGGAAGACCACGCCTGTGCCGCTACTGCCTGCCGGGGGAGACTTCTTTATCAGGCTGTGCTCCGTAAGGGAGTGGGATGGTTAGCTAAAGAGGCAGATGTCGGCTGCCGGGTCCTAACTTGAAGCAGGTGCTAGTGGCTGAGGCCCTGAACGAGGCAAGTGGGGCCCCTTGCCAAGTTCTTGTGTTCTCTGTATACCTAATTTGACATGGAGCCACAAGAGCTCCAGGAGAGTAGCTCACCATATTTCCAACTCATGTTTGCATACTTCAACACTCGTGAACAAAGTCATGTAAGACCCCATGGGCGACGTCGGTGAGGTGTTCCCATTGTCTTGATGCGTGGTTGGGTGGTTGGCTGTAGGGGTTCCGTACCTCAGGCGTGGCAGATCTAGGTTGTTACTGTGTGATGGATTGCCTTGTACGGAGGTGCGTGATCACAGCTTACCCAAGGGGGGGCATGGTAATAGGATCTCCCGGCGTGACCTTCTGTCTCGCCTGTTATTGTACTGCCCGAGGGTGTAGTGTTAATTTGTTCGCGGAGGCGGGGGAGGGGGGGAATGTGGTTTATGGTGAACTAGACCAGATGTGGCGCTGGGGAGCAGACGGGAACGTAGTACCTGGGGGAAGAGAGGTGGTACTAGGGTGTACAGCACGGCGACGCCTCGCATAGGCATGGGTGAAATACTGGCAGGAGGACAGAGAACTCTCTCTCTCTCTCTCTCTCTCTCTCTCTCTCTCTCTCTCTCTCTCTCTCTCTCTCTCATACCTCCTGCAGTCATCTGTGTCCCTCTGTGTTGAGCCGGTTACACGGGGATTGTGTTTCTCTCGCGGCGCTAACGACCATTACGGCAGCACAGATCATTCTGGTTGAAATAGCGGGCTCTGTCTGGCGCGATGCTTCGGGAGCAGACCAGCCTCATACTCTCGACGAAAGAGGAGTTCCTTAAGGCTTCGTACCTTGAGATAATCCCACAAGCAGGGAGGAGGGATGTGTTGTGTGTTTATGTGTGAGAATATTCACGATAGTCGTGTGTGTGTGTGTGTGTGTTACAAAATGGAGGTAAATTATTGACATTGCGTTAGTTTCTTTTTTTTTCCCTTTCACGCAGTTACTCTGAAGTACATGTCCTGGACGTTCCAGTGGTCAGAGCTATACAATTGTAGTTTCTATAGTGGGAGCAGGCCGCTTGGTGTTGTTCCAGTGGTGATAACTCAACCCACAGTGTGGTAGTAGCAGCAGGGAGGGAGGTGAGGAACCCCCCCCCCTCCTTAGCACGATGATCACTAACGTTAGGAAGGCCAGGAGGAGGAGAGGAGTTCCAGCCCACCCTCTCGCCTCTCTAGCGTCAGGGTAATGTATAGTAGAGGGTTGTGGAGGCGAGTGTGGTAAGCAGGGCGCCAACTGCGGCGCGTTGTGACATTATCAAGTGTAATGGTTTAACACAGGAAGGGTGTCGAAAGAAGAGGAGGAGGAGCAGGAGGAGTCTTGTGACCCCATCTATCTAGTGCGTCGCCCAACGTCCTCTGTGTCCCGTTAGTGGCTCATTACTGCGTTAGTCAGTACGACACGGACGTAACATTAGCGTTTCTCTCGCAAAGTCCGCAATGTTTTTGTTGGCCGAGTGTTATTATTCTGTTAAAGTAACGGCTGGGGAGGGGGGGGGGGTTATGAGTATAGCTTGTTCACGCCCCCATCACACGGCATTAGGGACATATTTCTCTGTTCCAGTCCGTCGTTTACATCATTACGACCGACTTCAGCCATCTCGAACTAATCGCAGCCGTGATTTCTGTCATCAACTCTTGCATCGTTCAGGGCATTGCACTGAGGCCTGACGCGTGTGTTGCCTTTGTTGTATGTATAATGTACAAGGTTGCTGTACATGTAGATATAACATCGGTGGTTTATTTACTGTGTTTACCACGCAACCCGGGTGCTAGAAATCTCCTACAACACGCGGTGTGGATGGCAGAGTCATCATTCTTGGAGCAGGAGGTCTCGTAACCTCTTGAGCGCGACTTTACGACCCTTAAGCACGACCAAACGACTCGTCGGTATGAAGAGGTTGGACTTCTGACCTGACCCTTAAGAGTCAGGTCAAGGGTCATTGCCATCGTACCCAAGGGTCGTACAAGTCGTTCTCAAGGGTCGTGCCATCGTGCTTCAGGGGTCGTACCGTCGTGCTCAAGGATCGTACCTTGGTGGTGAGGGTGTTGAGCGCCACACTGGCCTTGGTTGCGGCTCTCCTCTCGAGGCACGTGACCAGACCTCTCCGCAGGTAAGTGTAGTTGTCCTTGGGAAGGTCCCAGAGCTTATTGTGTTTCGTTGGCCTTACGTGTAAGGTCGCCTGGGGACCTTTGTCCCTTCCCGAACTACAGATCACATGTAACCTGACTCTGAAACCCCAGCTTTTCCCAAAGTTAAGACTTTCCGAGAAGAGGCGCAGTGTGAGACTCGGTGGCTATGACCTCATTTCCAGTATCGTTAGGAGTCATACTAGGTTAAAAAATTTGCGTGTGTTTAAGATATTTATAATTTATTGTTAGGGTATAACTCTTCACATTCGTTCTGTTCATGATTTGTTCATGAGCTCTTATGGTAAGATCTAAGGAAAGGGAAATAAAGATAGACATTGGACGTGTCTCTACAGCGCAAGTCTTATTGAAGAGATCTTGTCTACTCAGTCACCAAAGGGCGGTTAAAGTTAATTTGATCTTATGTTTTAATTTTATTTGACATTATTCGACTGAGCAGTGGAGCGGGTAGATTGTGGCTCTCGTAGGGCTGTAGTATTCACTGAAAACTCGTTCCTTTGTTATAAATTGGAACAAATCAGAAAATATAACTTTTGATTGTCCAGTAATGAAGAAATGTTCAGTGCAGTGTATGTGTGTGTTCCTTGTAAATTGTTTTGTGTAGTGTGTGTGTTTATTATGAATTACGTGACAGATTTTCTCGTGTTTTGAACATTAATGAGTAAATTTCACTGTACTTGCTGCTTGTATCTGAGAGTCTTTTGAAAATTGTGGGAAACATCAGGAAATTTGTTCTTTATTATTATTATTATATATATATATATATATATATATATATATATATATATATATATATATATATATATATATAT